>JAOXNJ010084392.1:0-22602 GCA_028566655.1 Metis holothuriae
GGTGGGACATAGGAAAGAGGTTTTTTGTTCTCCTCAGAATATATCTCATCTTGTTCGGTGGTATTCTAGAATCTATCGGGCAAATATCATGCCTCGACATTTCTCCTCAGAATTCCTTGAGTCATCTGGCATAAATGCTGTCTACCTCGTAAATGGCCATGTGGAACAGATACATCAGACAGTCTACACAAGAGGTCTTTATACAGCAGCAAAGAAGTATGATGATGCCGTCAAGCCAGTGGAAGTAGCCTGGGTACAGCTTTACGAGTAGAGGTTGAGAGATGAGGCAGGAGAGTATGGTGCTCAGATCTATGAGATCCGCCATGCCCCAGAGGATGTAGGAGAGATTGGCAAGATTCTTGGTGTCTGAGAAGTTTTTTTAGCTCGCAGGTGTCTGAGCCTTTAGCCTATTCCTATCACCCCACCAGTAGCCTCAGACTGAGCTGACACTTCAGGGGCTCCCTCTTGCCTCACTTGACTTGTGAGTATCTTTACTCCCAATGCCGCATACCGCAGGGCATCCGCCCCATGGCTGGCCCAGTCGTGGAGAGGTGTGTCTTCGTAGGTCTGCTTTGCATGGTTGTACTCTCTCTTGTAGTGCTCCAGGGCCTTTAGTCCTTCCTGACATCCCTCTCGGCAGAATTGGGCCCTTTCGAGCATCTGGTGACATCGCATGATCCCCAGGTGGATCCGCTCTCGAGGAAGTGATACCACATTTTTCCCCCTGCTTCTCATGAGGCGAGAGAGCTCTTGGGTGATAGTGGTGCCAGTGAGGATCTGTCTCTGCTGACCATCATGAGGGAGGAAGCAGTAGCCCAGGACTGCCTGCTTCTGACGTATCCACCTTAGGACTTCTTGGGCTATCTGAGGTAGACTCTTTCCTCGCTCCTCCCAGTACTTGAGAAAGACGGGGCCATCCTGCCCCTCTCTCCAGGCCCAGAGTGCCGTGGCATCTCGTATCCCTAGATCCCAGGCGAGATGGAGCCTCAGGCCAGAGAGGTCTTCGGAACTGAGGCCTTGTACTCTTCCCTCCTCTCGTGCCAGCTGGAGAGCCTTCGCATAGTAGTATCCATCTGACTCCGCACAGGAGAGGAAGTCGCATTCGTACTCTCTCCTATAGGCCATCTCTCCCAGTCGTGATCGCTCTGTCTCCAGGACTGATTCCGCCAGCACTTGGCTGTCTTGCACTTTCACCTTTGAGGTGTGCCAGAGGGGGCTCTTGAGGGCAGACTCCCAGAGCTCATAGGCATGATTTTTGCCGTTTGGGGTGGTATTCAGGATCACAAATCCGTGATTCTCAGCGACGATAGGACTGATGATATCCAGCACTTCTGGCTTCTGAAAAGCGTATTCACTGAGCATGACTCCGACAGGATTCATACCTCTCAGGCGGTCTGGGTGCTCTGCGCTCAGGAGCTGTAGAGAGCTGCCATTTTGCAGGCGAAGGTACATGTCGTTGTCTCGCTTCCGCTCGATGATTTCTGGGGGGATCATCTCCAGGAAGCTGGCCCCATCACTGGTGTTCCCCTCCCAGATGACTCTTCTGGCTTGAGCATACGTCGGAAAGAGAATGACATAGCTCCCTACTCGTGTGAGGGCTTCTCGTACCATGACATGCCAGAGAGTGAGATCTTTTCCGGCTCTTCTGTGCCAGAGACAGTAGATATACTGCACTCCTCTCTCACGAGCGACAAAAACACCTCGCTGATACGACCGAGGCTCATAGCTCATGGGAAACCGTACGGATTTCTTTTTTCTCATGATTTCTGAGATGGATCAGCCTTGTCCGAGTAGTGCACGACCTCTACTGTAATGGCAGGGGACACTTCTCTCTCATCATCACTCCCTCTTGTCGCCATAAGTCGCTCTCTGAGTTCTTTTTCCTGCATCTGCTGGACTCCTGTTGCGCTCTTGAGTTGTGCGCTTCTCTGGAGTCTTTCTTCCTCTTGGAGGTCTAGGATTTTTTGGCAGACGCTTCTGAGCTCTTCATCATTCTCACACGCCTTCAGGAGCTCTGCACTGGTCATTCGCATATAGAGCGCAAAGCCGGTGAAGGTTGGTATTCTCTCATACGCCCTTGGTCTTGTGAGTGACCCATCTTCCTCACGAGCGTAGAGCGTAGCGAGGTAGGCGTAGTACCGTTTTTGTGCTTTATCCTTCATAAAAAAGCCAAAAACAGAAAAAACCTCACCAAAAGAGCCTCCTGAGACGCAGATCTGCATCAGGTGACCCGAGCAAAGCCTCCCATTCTTTCTCCATCAGGGCCTCTGCCTCTCTCTGAGCCTGTGCCGCTTCTTCCTTTCTCGCTTGCTCTTCGTGACTCTGCCCAAAGTAGTAATCCGTACAGGCATAGATCATCTCGACCACTTTTTGCCGGTCTTCCTCAGTGCCACACTGTATCCTGAGCTTGTAGTTTTGGAGAAATTCCACACTCGGCTCATCACTCGGATCCAGAGAGAGTGCCACATCTTGCCCTGTCTTCTGCAGAGTGCTAAGACCTTTTTGACTCCTCTCAAACTGTTTCCACATCATCCTTCCCAGGAGTGTGCAGTACCGATCTTTGAGCTCTTCGGGCTGCTCTACTGGCCTGTTTTTCCAGTCATACGATCCTGTAATACTCATAGAAGAATACAAAAGAAAAACTTTTTCCTCATCTCTCAGCCATAGAGCACCAGACCGTCCTCATCCATGAGTATCTCCCTCAGGGAGCAAGACTCCACTGACTTCAGTCGATGCTGCATTTGGCTCCACCATTTTCCCACCCCCATGACTCCCATTTTTTGGAGGCACTTTTTTGCTATTTTTCTCTGGATGATAGGATGCTCAGAGAAGTCAGAGAGCTTCAGGTGAGACCTCATCCTGGCCAAGAAGGCATTGGTCAGGAGCTCTTGGTCCATTGATTTCTGTGCGCGTTCGTAGTGATTCATAGGAAAAAAAACATCAAATCAACACTCCACACAGCATCCCAATCACAAAGAACAAAAAAACCACAGAGCAAATACGCCACACTTGTGACCAGATCACTCGTATATGTGAGAGCTCTTGATGATGCATAGGAGATGGAGAGTGTGTGTGAGAAAAGACCACAGTACGCCAAAAAGACTCCTCTGACTCGAGTCCTGAGCATACTTCATAGTGAGCGACAGCGATGAAGAGATGAATGGATGTGTGTTTCGATTCTTCGAGATCTTTCTGACCCGAAGACCACACCATAGCATATAGCACAACTTTTGACAAGCTTCTTTCTCTGGCTCTTCCACCACCTCACTAAAACCCTTAGAAAAAAACTTGCAAAAAATAGAGATTTCCAGCACTATAGCTTGGCTTTTCTAGCACCTGTGGGGCTGTAGCTCAGATGGCTAGAGCACCTGCTTTGCACGCAGGGGGTCACGAGTTCGAGTCTCGTCAGCTCCACCATGAGCACATGTGATCGCCGGAAGGGTGGTCAGATGTGCTCATATTCGTTGTGTTCGAGTCTCGAACCAAGTTCACAAGGTGCGAATGCTGATACGTAGCGAAGTGAGCCGCTAGTTGAGCAAAGCGGAGCAGAGATGAAGTACCTCACGACTGAGCGAAAGTGAAGGAGTAAGGACACTCTATCTCAAGCATGAGTCCCGTCTAGAGTCTCGTCAGCTCCACCACCTATATCTATTCAGTACTTATTCTCTCTAAAGAGGCTTTTTTATAATACTTTTAGATGAAAGATTTCTTGGAGCAATCCTATCTTTTTGGCAATTTTTGGATGAAGAAATACCTTGTGGTAGGCTAAGTTTACACCAAGTAATTCAAATATGAATCTTACATTTATCGATCTCTTTGCAGGAATAGGAGGAATCAAAATTGGATTTGAAAATGCAGGTTTTCAATGTGTTTTTTCTAATGACTTTGACAAAAATGCAAAAATGACATTTGATTGTAATTTTTCAGTTCCGTTTCAGGATGAAACAGCAATGGTTCTTGGGGATGTCGCAAAAATACCTTCTGAAAAAATTCCAGAATTTGATATTTTAACAGGTGGCTTTCCTTGTCAGCCATTTTCTGTGGCAGGATACAGGCAGGGTTTTGATGATGAGGATGGAAGAGGAAATCTGTTTTTCGAAATTATAAGAATTTTAAAAGACAAAAAACCAACTGCGTTCTTACTAGAAAACGTCAAAAACCTCAAAACTCATGATAAAGGAAGAACTATTGAAGTAATATACAGAGAACTTGAAAAACTAGGCTACAAGGCAACAGATAAAGTTATGAATTCCATGGAATATGGGAACCTTCCACAAAATAGGGAAAGGATTTATATAGTAGGCTTTTTACACCAGGAACATTTTGACAAATTTGTATTCCCAGATAAGATTCCTCTTACTAAGACCATTCATGATTGTCTTGAGGATCATCAAGTTGAAGACAGATACTATTACAATGAAAAGCCTCTTTATGAAAAATTAAAAGCAGATATAACCAAAAGAGATACAGTGTATCAGTGGAGGAGAAAATATGTCAGAGAAAACAAAAATGGCGTTTGCCCTACACTCACTGCAAATATGGGCATGGGAGGGCACAATGTTCCTTTGATACTCAATGGAAAGGGCATTAGAAAGCTTACTCCAAGAGAATGTGGAAATTTTCAAGGGTTTCCAAAAGACTATAAACTACCAAGCATTGCAGATTCTCATCTCTATAAGCAATTTGGAAATTCTGTTTCTGTTCCAGTAATAGAGCGAATCGCAAAAAATATGAATTTTGCTCTAGCTTCTTAGTACATGTTCTTCATAGACCAAATTCAAATTCAGAAGGATGAATATCAAGATTTTTTGAAAATAGCTGGATGCTTATCAAACCTCTTTTCTGACTCGGAAATACCGTATTTGTATTATCGCGTAGCAGAAAAAGTATTCTGTCGTGCTTTTGAAGCAGAAGATCTTTCAAGAAGTGATGTTTCAGTTGATGCAAAAAAAGGGATACTTGGAATAGGTCTCAAAACTTTTCTAACTGGAAACAATAAAACATTCCAGAAGGTTGCAGAATTTAATAGAGATAGGTCTTTATACACACATCTCAAAGCAAAAGACCTGATCAAAAAAGTCGCAGAGCTGAGAAATGCAAGAATTGAATTTACAAAAAATACCCACAATGTAGAAAAACTCTTATATCATTGTGTTCTGAGAGATTCTGGAAAGTTCAAGATTTTCGAAGAATCAATGGAGAAAGTTGATGTAGAGAGTATTCAAAATGTAAAAGAAAATAGAAATTCAATAACTTTTGATGACGGATCGCATGAATACTCATTTATGCTTTCTAAGAGTACACTTACTAAAAGGTTTATAACAGAACCAATTGTTTATGAATTCGGAGTAGAGATCTTAGAAGATCCACTTTTAGAGCTTCGTAGATTACTTGCACAAGGCGATACTTTCCTCATGAGAGAAAAGAGCATCAAACAAACGATATATCTGCCACTCTATGGAAGAGACCATACAGTTTTTGAGAAAAGTGGACTTAATCAATGGAACGCCAGGGGAAGAGAGAGGCATCCAAACGAAGTGTATATTCCCATCCCGTCAGAAATACACAAAAATTCCCCAAGTTTTTTCCCAGACAGAGATACACCTTTTTTCCTCAAGCTTCCAAGTGGTAAAAAAATGAAATCAAAAGTCTGTCAGGACGGAGGAAAAGCCCTGATGTCTTATTCAAATAGGGAACTTGGAAAATGGATACTGAGAGATGTCTTGAAATTAAAAGAAGGAGAGCTATTAACCTATGAAAAGCTTCAGATCCTAGGTATTGATTCTGTAAGAATTGATAAAATCTCTCATGAAGAATTTGAGATGAATTTTTCAAAAATTGGGAGCTATGAAAAATTTAGAAATCTTTTTGTGTAGTTCTTTTTTCATTTCTATCACCATTTCTCGACTTCTTCCGTACTAAGAAAAAAATCCCCATAAAGCTCATTCGATCCATTGCAAAGTATCTATAGCTTGCAAACACTTGGCTTTTGGTGCGATTCGCACTAACAAATCCCCATCATAAGAGTGCCTGTTCACTGAAAGAGGTAACTTAGCCTCCACCACGAAATGCAACACTCTCACTACTGTGCTATGATCCTCTGGCTTTTTGGCTCTACGTGTCAGACCAGCACACCCCTTCTTCTCCAGAAGACCAGATCATCGAGCTCTTTCTTACCTCTTTTCCGAAGAAGGTTTCTCGCCTGATTGGCGGAGAAGAGAGAGCTCGATCTGTCCTGAGAGGCAACATTTCCCTTGCTTCTTGCCTGACCGAGTCTGCGGATGATCGCACCATTGCCATGCTCTGCATGAAGGATGGGGAGAGATCTTGGGTTGACACCTCACTCACACAGCTCTGGAAGACCTATCGCTGGAGAACCCCTTGGTATGCTCTCTTACTCTTTCTTTTTGATCATCGACCCCAGCCAGGAGAGCTTCATGTTGATATCTTGGCAGTTTCCCCAGAAGCACGGGGGCAGGGCCTGGGGACCGCCCTGTTGAAGAGGGCAGAGCAGTATGCACAGATCCATGGCTATGAGACTCTCTCTCTGGAAGTAGTGAACACCAATTCCCGGGCCCAATCCCTCTATGAACGAGAGGGATATCAGGTTTCGGGCGAGCAGCGACTTTCTTTTTTGAGCCGGATACTAGGCCTCACTTTTGACAGAGTGATTCAGATGAGAAAGCCTCTCCAGTCTTCTCGCTTTCCGTGAAATCCTTCCTCTCTCGATACTGGCAGATCGTTCTCTGGCTTTTTCTCGTTGTTATCGCCCTGAGTCTCTATACCGCCTATCCAGGAGCTGTTGAGTCCTTCTTTGTGAGCGAGACTTTGGAGCAGAGATATTGGCTCATGGTAGGGCTCTACATGCTTTGGCTCTCTGTCATAGGTCTCTTTTTTATCCCTTCTACGCCTTTTGCCCTCCTTGGAGTCTTCCTCTTTGGCCCTGTTGAGGCCTATGCCTATAATTTGATTGGTATTATCACCTCCACCACGATCGTCTATTGGTTCGGCGGGAAGATCGGCCTAGATCGGGCCATAGAGGAGCGTTATCCAGCACAGATCCAGAAGATCAAGCAGGGGATTCGTTCTCGTGAGATCTTTCTCATCTCGTGCTGGAGCCTGGTTCCATTTGTCCCCACAGATGCCATCATCTACGCCGTTAGGAGCATGAAGGTTCCCTATTGGAAGTGTGTGACGGGAGTCTTTATCGGAGAGGGGATTCTGAACTTCTTCTACATCCTTCTAGCTGCTGGTGCGATTTCCTTTTTTGGCTCTTGAGTCGTTTGATCTCGGGGAGTGTATGACAGTATGCTGTAGCTGTTCTTCTTTTTGTTCTTCATGGCTTTGCCCCAGCACCTTCGTGAGCTCAAGATCGCGGTTGCCTTCGGCAGCCGGTCTCCAGAGCACGATGTCAGCATCATTACTGGCATCTTTGTTCTGAAGACTCTGCAGGGCATGGGGCTCAATGCAGAACCCCTCTACATCGACCAGGATGGAGTATGGCGACACGCACCCCATCTGGGAGTGGTGGCGCCTTACAGAGATGGCAGAGCCAAAAAGACCATGACCTGGAACGTCGAGATAGAGAAGAGCATTGCTTCGCAAAAACTCATTCTCACTCACGCTCACCTCCTGAAGACGGAGACCCGTGAGTACGATATGGTCTTTCCCTGCTTTCATGGTTCTATGGGAGAGGACGGAGCCTTTCAGGGGCTCATGGAGATGATCAGGGTTCCCTATGCTGGACCACGCATAGCGGCAGCTGCCCTGGCCATGGACAAGGACTTGACGAAGTTGCTCTTCCGCTCTCTCGATGTCCCTACGACGAGCTTTAGGACGCTTCATAAGTCGGAGGACTCCCTCACAGACGAGCTTATCCTTTCCTTACAGTCCGATCTAGGTACAGAGCTGTTCATTAAGCCTGCCACACTGGGCAGCAGCATCGGCATCTGTCGAGCCAGCACTTCCGACGAGGCGCTCAAAGGGCTAGAGATGGCCTACTTCTATGACCCCAAGGTCGTGGTAGAGTCAGCGGTAGATCACCTTCAGGATATTACGGTGGCCGTCTGCGGAGGACCGAGGGTAGAGTACGAGGCCTCCCTCATACAGCAGTCTCTCTATCATGATGACCTGCTGACCTATGAGGACAAATACCTCAGAGATGGAGGAGCTCAGACCGGGAAGGCTACCTCTCTGATGCAGATTCCGGCCGACCTTCCGTCGGAGGCCACAGAGTACGTCCGCTCAGAGAGTATACGCATCTGTCAGGCGATGGGGATGACGGGGAACTGTCGGGTCGACTGGCTCAGGAACCAGCAGACAGGGGAGATTTATGCAAATGAGATAAACACCATCCCAGGCACCATGTACCACCACCTCTGGGAAGCCTCTGGGAAGAGCTTTCCAGAGCTGCTTCAGAAGATGATCGAGATCGCTCTTCAGCACGACAAGATCGATCAGCAGAAGCACACGACTTTTAGCAGCACTCTGCTCCAGACAGCAGGAGGAGTGAAGGGGGCAAAGCTGAGTACAGAAAACCTATAAAAAACTACAAAATCCATTTGACAAGAGGGTGTCGAATCTGGGTAAAGTCTGGTATAATATTACGAATATCAACTTTTCCTTCTTCAAAAAATGGATCTTCCAAAAACATATTTCCATAGATACAACCTTGAATTAGAAGGGAGGTTAGCAGATGAGGTAGACAATCTAGTTTCTCAGTTCTCTTATTTGGTCAGTGAAGAAGATTTAAAAGGCAGTTCTCGAGAAAAAGAAAAAAGATGGAAGGAGTATAAGGAAGAAGTAGCAGTCCTCTACTCGAGGCTTACAGAGGTAGACATGAGCAATGCTCCAGAGCTGGAGTGCGCCAGAGATAGGCTTCGGACCGTCCTAGAGCTCCTCTCCGGTCATAACATTTTTGAAGGATTTGACGCTGATGCTTATAAGCAGAGAGTGAGTGCCATGTCTCCTCAAGAGAGGGAGAAAGAGCTAGAGCTCCTACTCGCTCTCAAACGCTCTGGTATGGTCGATACAGAGCACCTTGATGCAGCCCTAGGCATCATTCCTGAGCTGGATCCAGGGAAGAGAAGGAAGAGAGTGAAACCGGTTGATGGGATTCAGAGCATGAGAGCCGCCCTCCGTCATAGCCTTCCTCTTCCAGAAGAAACCTACACAAAAAATGCCACTCCAAAAAAGATAGATCTTGCCAGGAGTAAGCGTATCGAAGCTGAAAAGGAACACGCAACTGCTGTTTTCAAAAGAGACCCAATAGCCCTCCTGAGGCTCTATCTGGAGGTCATCAGTGATGATTTCAGAGTCCTTCCTGCTGATAGCATCAATCACAAAGACCATGCCCAGCTCTCAGCAGACTTGGCAGAGAAGATCTTCTCTTCATACTTCACATTGCTCAAGGACGAGGTTGATGCCTTCCGCTTTACAGGTAGCTCACAGAACCTTGGGATGATGGAGAGGCTGCTCGCTTTCGATCCAAATCTTTTTTTGAACAGACATCATAAAGGCGTGTCTCTGCTTCAGGAAATGTATCTTAAGAGATGGCTCAAAAAGATGGAGTCCCAATCCTCGTCAATGATGAGGGAAAGGGTAGACCTTGGCAGTCTCTCCTCTGTAAAGCTCTCTCACATGCGAAAGAGCGGAGATCTCCTTCTGGCAGAGGTCAGAGCGATGAAGCAAAAAGCAGGCTCCATGCTGAACTCTGAAGAGATCACAGAGCTTCAGAAGCTAGAAGCAGAGATAGGACGTTACCAACAGCGAATCACTCCTCACCTGGAGAAGGCAAAATCCCGAGAGAAGGCTGAAGAGCGAGAGGAAGAATCAAGATTCCGCCGAAGGGTAGGGGATTTTCTCAGTAGGTTTGGGGATCAGGCATATTCCTTGGGAGAAGATGGCAAGAACTTTGCTCTGCAGGAGATTAGGTTTTTCCAGAGTATCTCATTCTATCAGAACCTTACGGACAAGCAGAGGTCCAAGCTCGAGGCTCTGAAGAATGATCTAGAAGAGAGAGATGACATACTTAATAATCAGTTTGTTTCCTTTCTTCTTGCCATAGTACGAGTCAGCTCTCCAGGGGACTTAGAAAAGATAGAGTCAAAACTAGAAGATTTTCTAAACAGTGCCCCAGGGAGAGTGAAGAGAGAGCATGCTAGGGACATCCAACAGCTCAGGGAGAACCTCACTGTAAGAGGGCGAGAGCTCAGAGGAGCATTGCTTACCGAAGGACACAGAGAGCCCTCAGGATTCGAGCCTCCTCCGATTGATCTTTTACCTGCAGATTCTCCGATAGAGAGAGGAGAGACTCCGCCCCCTCCTCCTACTGCCTCTGGCGATGGTAAGCCACCGAGGAACAGAGGATCAAAAGTGACACTAGGGCTTGGTCCGAGGATTCCGCAGGTTCCTGAGCCTTTAGCTGCTACTTCCCAATCTCTCGACACGATAGATGCCTCTATAGACCCCAATTGGTTTCCAAAGCAAAAAGAGCCAGGGGGCAAATATAGATTCCTGTCGGATGACAGCGCAGAGGAGTTGGATTTTTTGATGCAGTCTCTGAGAAAAAATCCTAGAATTGCTTCCGAATGGCTAAAAGATATTCCACTCAATCCAAAAGCTCTGAATCCTCTGCAGAGAAAGAATTATCTCTTTAGACTGAAGGTATTATCTGACTTTCAAAACGAAACAGAAAGCCTTGATCAACAACAAAAAGAAGAACTACAAGAAAAGCTCCATTACTACGTATCTCAAGAGAACGATTTGGATCGAGAATCCCCATGGAAGAGACATGATGATGATCTTCTGAAGAGACTCGGCACTGCAGAAGCCTCTTCTTCAGAAAGAGTAGGACTCAAAGAGCAGAGAGAGAAGGACGATGAAACGAGTGCTCAAAAGGCTGATACTGAGCAAAAGCCAGGAGAAGGAGAAAGGCCGATCTTGAGTCAAGATCTTCCAGGAACTGCACCAGGACCAGAGGGGGAAAAGGTGAGCTCATCGGAGCCTGAAGCTTCTGATAGAGACACAGCTGCAAATTTAATGAAGGGTATGCAGGTGACGCTCCAGAAAAAGAGTCTCTCAGAGGATGAGAGAGAGGCTCTTCAGCTTCAGGTCAGCGCACTTCTAGAGTATCTGTCCAAGCTTGATTTTTCAGAAGAAGAGTCAGCAGAAATGAAAAAGACAATCACTCAAGCCCAATCCCTCTTGCAGAAGAAGGAAGGAACAGGGGAGTCAGGCGAGAAAGAACAAGGTGAATCCACAGATACATCCGATCACACACCCAAAGTCTCCGATGCATCGCTCGAGGCCCTCAGACGAGGCGCACGAATAGCTCTGGAGACTGAGGCCGATCATCCGCTCACACGCCGATGGATCTATGGACCCCGCCTTGGAGATCTTCGTGGGAAAACTCGAAGCGAACACAAGAATTCAGTAGCAAAAGCTGAGGATGCCCTACAGAGCCTCTCTAGCTATCAAGCAAAGATGCCGGACGGCACCGCCAAGGCTCAGTTCGCAGTGATTCTGGAGATCTGGAATCAGGAGATTATAGACCAGAAAGAGTCAGACACAAAAATTAAAGGCAGGAAAATTTTAGAGATATCCCCCAGTCTCAGAGACACAGAGGTAGAGATGATCTGGTCTGTACACGTGCGGAATATGGCAGACCTCCTTAAGGCAGTGCAAAAGGGTGATGATAAGAAAGTTCGAGCCATCGTTGAGAGGATCACAGGCGCCAGAGAGACTCTCTCCGAGGCTTCAAAGGTAGACCATGAATCGGTCCAGGAGAGGAAGGATGCCTTCATCCAGGGCCTTAGTGACAAGAAAGAGGCACTCCAGACAGAGCTATCTGCAGAGGGCTCTGATGAGACGTATCAGATTCGAGCAAAAGAGATTCAGGCAGAGATGGATAAGGCCTTCTACAGGCTTGACAAGAAGGTTAAGGATGCAACGGAAAAAGCTCCAAATGACCCAGTAGAACAATTCTACACTTCGTACCTAGATCTCGAGGTGATCATCTCTGCAGAGGAGTCGGCACTCGGAGCCTATCATGATGCCAGGGTGAGCTTAGAAGAGGCAAAGCTCAAGCTCGAAAAACGCCAAAGCTCTCCCTGGTCGCAAGCAGCAGTGATCGGAGGCGTCACCGTGGTAGCCGCTGCTGGTATCTGGTGGGCAGTAAAAAAGCTCAGAGGAGCCGAAAGCAAAGAGTCCCCAGGAGAGTCAGGCCAAGGCGGTAATGTGTTGTCAAGCTTACTTCAGAATTTTTCCCTTGCTGATGTATTTGTCGGTGTTGCGGGGGGACTCTTGGCAGCGAACTCATCACTCAGCAGTAGTGCACCCGCAGAGCTCAGAAACCTGAGTGAAAGTGTCAAGTCTCAGCAGTCACAAGCTCTGAAAAAGAATTGGACATTGAAAGGACTAGTAAAAAAGATTTTGAGAAGCTCGCCTAAGGATCCAAAGCTTGAGGAGCAGGAGCAGACCCTTGAGAAAGCGCTTAAAGATTGGCAGGCCGCAGACGCACAGTGGGAACGAGATGCCACCACTGGAACGGTAGAGAGGGTGGCAGACACCTATGAGTCTGCGATACAGAGCTTGGGTGTTATGAGGGGCCAGTTAGAACAGCTCCTGAGTAGTAATCCAAAAGACCTCTCTTACTCCACCATAGGAGTGATTATCTCAGGACTTGCAGGGAAGAAGAAATTGATTTCCAAATCCCTCCAGACGCTTCAGTCTCTCGAGTCCTATAGCCCGGCTGCGAGAAAGCTTTATGAGAAAATAACTCAGGGCAAGATGAACAGGAAGATCGATGTTCTGATCAGCGAGTCACTACAGAGGGCAGTATTTCTCGCACTCGACTCTGGCAGAGGAGGCCCAGATGGGGCCTATACCGCCGTTCAGATAGCGCGACTCCTCCATATTCAGGATCTAGACTCTATCTCAAATGCACTTCACGACCTCTCAAGCGGAGGCCTTCTCCAGAAAGATCCAGTTAAGAGTCGTTTCCCAGAACAAGCAACATACCGTTCGAATGGTTCAGATTATCCAGGGAGAGAGCTTTCTCATCTCAGTTCTGAACTTCTCCCATCCCAGTCAGCAGAAGTGCTTAATAGGAGATATGAAGATCTAGCATCCCAGATCACATCTTTTCCAGAGAAGATGCAATCTCTCGCACCCCACCTCCAAGCCCTCTACGTCGTTCACCAGAAGGCGGCCAAGGCCTATCTGTTAGACTCAGAGTCCTACATAGGAGTCAGCCAGGAGCGAAGACGAGAGATCTATCTGGATAACGCAGAGTACTACCTCAGAGAGCTTCAGAAGTATACGACATTCCAGTCTGAAGATTTCTCAGCCTCTCAATCGAGAAATGGACGAGTTAATGAAGAGACTGAGAGTGAAAGAGCCTCGAGGACCCGTACTTCCAAGCCCCAACCGCCGGAGGTGGTGCGAGCCGAAGACGCTACCACAGGTCAGCCACTAGAGGCCACAGAGGTCCCTCTTCCACCTCAGCAGAAGCAGGCGGCTTAGCCCTCCTCACCCATAGTTCTCCGTCACATCATTCTGGAAGACGACCATATCCCCCCGCTTTAGATGTTGTGACAGGGCGGCATGGGTGGTAGAGGTTGTCGGGTAGAAGAAGACATCATCTCGGCTGACACCACTTTCTATGAGGCCCTTGTAGAGAGACCTGGTCATAGGTGTATCCACCAGGAGTACGAGCTCCACCTCCTGAGCCAGATCTCGCCCGAGCTGTTGGTGGACTGTGTCTGCCTCATCTCCCAGTTCCACGAGTCCAGGAGTCACATAGACCCTTCTTCGGACTCCTTTATACGCTTGCATCAGCTGTATACAGGCCCTCACGCTTTCTGGGTTGCCGTTATAGCTGTCATCGATGACCAGGAGGTCTGTCTGAGGGGTATATCGCTTCTGCATCCTGTGGGGGAAGGTCTCCCAGCTCTTGAGCCCTTCTGCCAGATCTTTTGCCTGGATTCCCAGAGCCTGGCCGACTCCGAGCACCATGCTCACAGTATTAGCAGCATATGGAGCCAGGACATTCTCCAGGATGAGCTCTTGCCCAGAGGGGAGGGTGAGGGACTGATGATGATGCTCTGTGTCGATGACACCAGCCTGAACTCGTATATCAGATGACTCTTCCTTTACTCCGGCCCTGACCCAGGTTCTCTCGGCTCGCAGACTCTTCCACTGAGCGATCTCTCTGCACCCAGGGTCATCAATATTTATGACAACGGTGCTCTCTGGCTTGGAGTATTCGATGATCTCACTCTTCGCTCTCTTGATCGCTTCCACAGAGCCAAATCGCTCCAGGTGTGCCGCAGCAATGCCATTGAGCACGGCGATATCTGGGGGCAGGAGCTCACACAGCTCTTTGATGTCGCCCTCATGATGAGCCCCCATCTCTATGACGAGTATCTGTCCCTCCTCCAGCTCGCTCTCACAGATCCAGCGGCTCAGCCCCAGTGGGGTATTGATATTTCTTGGAGGAGTCATCACCTCTCGTAGAGGCGAGAGAGCTGTCACCAGGGCATGGCGAACACTGGTCTTCCCATAGCTGCCCGTGATCCCGATGATGGTTCGGTCTCTGAGGCCGGAGAGCTTCTTTTTGGCTTTCTTCTTCCACCATATTCTGACCAGAGTTTCAGGGATGAGGAGCAGAAGCGTACTGACACCATAGAAGAAAACAGGCATTCCCATCAGGAGCAGAATCCCCATCACCCAGCCCATAGGCCCCGTGAGGAGAATACTGAGAAAGAGCAATATCGAAAGGCCAACGATGAGTCGCACCTTAGTTGTCCAGATCAAGGACTGGCGTGATATCTCTGGCACATCCCAAAGCTTACCAGATTTCCAGGTTCGCTTGAGACTGTATCCCTCCAGCTGTAGGAGAAGGAGTTGCCAGTAGGGAAGCCTCGGTAGGCGATAGGCTCGAGAGAGCAAGTCGGCAATACTCATTTTCCAGCAAAAAATCCAATCAAGGCACTCACACACTCATCTGGCTCATCGATGAAGGGGTAGTGCCCAGCCCCCTTGAGGGTGATCATTTCTGCCTGGGGAATTCCTTGAGCTATTTTCTCTATGTGCTGTTTTGGGACGCTTTGGTCTTTGTCTCCCCAGAGGATGAGCGTGGAAGGTGTGACTTGGTGCAGCAGATGCTGGAGATCGGTAGCGAAGAGCTCTCGTATGAGCTCCCTCTTGGCCCCAGTAGCATTCTTGAGGTCTTCATCGTGGAACTTCTCTCCCACTCGCATGATGAAGGCATCCAGAGGACCAAAGTACCTCAGGGGCCTCACCATTCTAGCGATCAGCCCCAGCGTACGAGACCTCCAGTTCGTACTTTCTCGCACTCCTGCTGTAGCGATCAGTACGAGTGATTCTACCCAGGGCTTCTCCTGGGCACCGAGCACGATCCCCACACTCCCACCGAAGGAGTGACCGATCAGCTGTACGTGTTGGAGCTTGAGTACTTCTCGGCACTCCTCTGTCCAGTCCACATAGTCCTGGAGGGTGATCTTCTTTTTCTCTGTCCAGAGAGGCGTATTCCCAAAGCCCGGCATATCCACAGCCGTGACCCTGTAGCCCGCATCACTGAGCTCTGGGATGATGCCTGAGAAGGCCTCTTTGGAGCTCTCCCACCCATGCAGGAGCAGGAGATCTTTCTTTCCATCTCCCATCTGCACATAGCTCGTTGGCAGACCGCCGATCATGGTGCGTTGCTGGTTATACATTTTTTCTCTTGAGCCAGGTGCAGTCCTTCACGATGTGCTCCACGGCCTCATCCATACTCATTCTTTCCTGCTCGAGCGTGTCCCTGTGACGCAGGGTGACGCTCCCATCCTCCAGACTGTCATAGTCAATGGTACAGCAGTAGGGCGTACCGATCTCGTCATGACGGCGATACCGCTTTCCGATGCTTCCACTCTCGTCATACTCTATGAGTCCAATTCCTCTCTCTCTCAGCTTCTGCTGGAGCTCTCGAGCCTTCTCGGGGAGCCCGTCTTTCTTCATGAGGGGGAGCACAGCTGCCTTCACTGGAGCCAGAGCCGGCTCTAGACGCAAAACGGTTCGCTCAGAGCCGTCTTCTAGGACTTGCTCCTCGTAGGCTTCACACAGGAGGGCTAGTACGGTCCTGTCGAGGCCAAATGTCGGTTCTAGCACATGCGGCACAGAGACCTTATTGGTGATGGGGTCACGATAGGAGAGGTTCTCTCCGGAGTGATGAGCGTGCTGGGTGAGGTCATAGTCTGTTCGGTAGGCCAGACCATAGAGCTCCTTCCGGCCAAAGGGAAAGTCATACTCGATATCAATCGTTCTTTTGCTGTAGTGGCTCAGTTTTTCTGGAGCGTGCTCTAGGTCATGGCATCTCTCAGGGCTTAGGCCAATGTCTCTCGACCAGGCCTTCATCTCACTCTGCCACTGTTGGAAGAGTTCTTCCCAGCTCACGACCTCCGGGTCAAAGAAGTATTCTATCTCCATCTGTTCAAATTCCAGAAGCCGAAAGATAAAGTTCCCCGGAGTGATCTCATTACGATACGCTTTCCCGATCTGTGCGATGCCTCCTGGTAGACGCAGGCGGTTATTCTGTACGATGTTCTTGAACTCGAGGAACATCGTCACAGCCGTCTCAGGTCTGAGGTAGGCCATAGATCCCTCTTCCTCAGCAGCCGTCTTAGACATCTGTAGCCCAAACATCAGTTGAAAGTTCCTCACAGGGCCCAGAGTCTTCTCTCCTGTGGAGGGGGAGATGACACCGTGCTCTTCTATGATCTGATTCATCTCTTCGAGGCTCATGCCCTCGGGGTCGATCCCGGTCTGGTCTTCTATCAGGTGGTCGGCCCTATATCGATGTCGAGTGACCGTGTCTTCTACGAGCGGATCATTGAAGGAGTCTAGGTGCCCACTAGCATCCCAGGCCTTCGGGTGGACGATGGCTCCGCCTTCGACGCCCATCATGTCGTCTCGCCCGTGGACGAATCTCTTCCACCAGGCCTGCTGGATATTCCTCTTGAGCTCTATGCCGTACGGAGCATAGGTGTAGGTGTTGGCATAGCCTCCATAGATCTGTGACCCAGGCGTGATGATGCCCCGACGCTTACAGAGTGAGACGACTTGGTCGAGTGAGGCAGCAGGCATGGAGATAATGAGAAAAGCTAGGTAGCATACTAGAGCATAAAAACAATGGGAAAAAGTCCAATGACTCTTGACATAAATGACAAAAGTGATGCAGTATTTTGATCTGAATATTTACTCCATGAGATGAGCAATGGAAATCTGCCAGAGACAGTCATCCCCTCTTGGCTCGAAACTTGGAGAGACAGTTCTCCATCTCCAGAGGTAATTGAAGCTCTACAGCCCCTGATGCTCAGATATCTTGCCACTCGAAAAAAACTTCAAGCTCTCACATTTTCACTAAATTATTCTGTTGAGGAGCTCACCGGAGAACAAAGAGAAAAATTCTCTCTTGGTGCTCATGCTCTTCGCACGATCTTTCATCATGACTCTCTCGATCCAGAGTGTCCTCAGAGCTTTGATATTTCCCAGATAGGAGGAGATATTCCAGAGGAGATACTCACCACTTCTTATCCAAGGCTTGAGACTCCTGATGATTTTACTGTCCCACATCGTCAGAGACTCATGTATGACAACATCTTCCTTGACCTCGCTGAGAATCCAGATGATGAAATAGCACTGATTCGCAGGGATGCAGCGAGGAATTTCCTTTCCTTACTAGCCGAGAAAAAGTTTCAGATGACACCAGAGGCCTTAGATCAGGAGATGAGAATTGCTTCTATGCTTAGTAACGATGAGGAAAAACCATATAATAAAGTAAATCTTGCCCTTTTGCGAGGAGGTATGAGGCTTCCTCCTGATGCTCTGCCTGTTCCTGATGCTAATGTCACCCCTCTCTTTTCCTGATTAAAAATGCATAACCTCCCCACTGGCCCTTTTGGCCCCTCTCTCCGGGATGCTGACCCAGATCTTCTCCTGCTCGAAGCCATCCATGATGAGATTCAGGGTGGGCTCAAGTCTACATCACCAACATCTTTTCTCCACAGAGCTCAGAAGCTTCTTACATGTTCCTCTCTAGAATTCCAAACAGGGTTTTTTGAGGGAGCCTTCTCTATCCCTGCTCGTTCCTATTCCGATGAGCAGGCAAAGGGAGTTCTGGAATACATCAGAGAACATGTGCCAAGTCTGAGAGACTGCCTCCTAGCAGACGATATCCCAGGTCATCAGATCCCATCCCACAGAGAGGCTTTTTCCGCTTTTCATCAGATCCTTACAGATTCTACTGCGGATGAGGAGATGGAGAAGGATCGTCGCCTAGCTCTTGAATCCGCACTAGAGCTCAGGATATATACCGACATCCTCACTGGAGATCCCTCTTTAGCCGTTGTGCTTCTTGCCACCCATCATCGCCTGAGCCCTTGGTTCCAAGTTCTTGAGGATGAGAACGCTTCGCCTCACGAGATCAAGGTGGCTCTTGGTAATATGGGATATCTCAGAGCTCTGAACCTTCTCTCTGGGGATCAAATAAAAGATCTCCAGGAAAAAGCACGAGCGAGAGTCCCCGCCATCATGCGTCTTGCTGCTCTCGCCAGCCAGAAGGCTTCCTCTGCTCAGAGCAAGAGCTCGTAGGGGAGGCTTTTCTTCTTTTTCGGAACCCACGATAATAAGGAATTGTTCTCTGAGTGAGGAGCATGGTCGTATCTCCAAAATATCCAGGTAGAGCATCGCTCTTGCCAAGAGTGTCCTTGCTCATTCGCCTCACTCATTCGCGAGGGACTCTTGGCATCTTCCGCTCCAGTCGGATTGCATCCTCCTTTCGCTCCAGACCGTTACAGTTCTCTGCCTTCTCTGGTCTGTACTTGCTCTTCACACTCATGACATTCGTGTTCATCGCGAGCCAGACCCAGAGATACTCCGTTCCGGTCGGATTACATCCTCTCTTCACTGCGTACCGGCAGAGCACATGCAGTATCGAGCTGTAGCATCTAGAAGAAAAACGTGGAATAGCCAGTGCAGGCTCTCCTGGTGTGGAATCAGAGAAGTCAATCCTCGCTTTTCTCGTCTCTCCTTCTCTGATTTCACACCTCTCCATTCCGTTCATCCTTACGGATCTCACTCCATTCCGACCGGAGAGCCAGCTACCTCCTGTGCTATTTGAGGCTTTTGATATTTTGGAGAGAGGTGCCATGATGCTCGATCAGAGGATGATTTTTTTATTTATCGGGGGTTTCTTTCCTCTTTTCTGCTATACTCCTCTGGCTTTCTCCGCTGATTCCTCATGATGCCTTCTTTCATCAAGCGTTTTTTTGACCCATCCCTGAAGCTTTTACAGCAGGGTGAGCGCATCCTCCCCAGGGTTCGGGCCAGAGCATCAGAGCTCTCAGGAAGCAGTCAGCAGGAGCTCCAGGATCTTTTGTTCGAGGCCAGAGCTCGCCTCAGAGATCACGCAGACCCTCAGAGAGAGCTCGTAGAAGTCTATGCCATTATCGTGGTCGCCTGTGACCAGCTGGCAGATGCCGGAGCTCAATACGAGATCAATGACCAGGCCATTACCTGGGTCATGAGACCCTACGACGTCCAGATCATTGGGGCCACTATCCTCTCCCATCGTGCCATCGCAGAGATGAAGACGGGAGAGGGGAAGACGTTAGTGGTTGCCTTTCCCGTCATCCTCATGTCTCTCTTGGAGAAGGGGGTCCACGTCGTCACGGTGAACGACTACCTGGCAAAGCGGGATGCCACCATCATGGGAACACTCTATGCTCATCTTGGGCTCACTGTCGGGGTAAATGTCCCTGGCATGACTCGTGAGCAGAAGCAGGAGGCCTATGCCGCAGACATCACCTACGGCACGAACAACGAGTTTGGCTTCGACTACCTGCGTGACAATATGGCCCGACAGAGGTCTCAGCTCGTACAGAGAGATCTCGCCGTCGCCTTTGTGGATGAGGTAGACAGCATCCTCATTGACGAGTCCCGCACACCACTAATTATTTCCGCTCCCGCTGGAGCAGATGGGGTAGACTATGGTCACTATTCCTCGCTCGTGCGTCAGCTCACTGCCACCGAGCACTACCTCTTAGACGAAAAGCGAAAGAGTGCCACCCTCACAGACGCGGGCATCGCCCGACTCGAGTCCCTCATGGGCGTGCAGAATATCTATTCCGAGGCAGGCTTTGCAGAGGTGCAGAGGATTGAGCAAGCCCTCAGGGCTCAGGCTGCCTATCATCGGGATCAGCAGTATGTGGTCCAGGATGGAGAGGTCGTCCTGGTGGACGAGTTCACGGGGAGACTCATGCCAGGGAGGAGGCTCAGCGAAGGACTCCACCAGGCCATAGAGGCAAAGGAAGGCGTCACGGTCAAAGAAGAATCCCGCACTCTCGCTACCATCACCTTCCAGAACTACTTCCGCCTCTACGACCACCTAGCAGGCATGACCGGCACAGCCAAGACCGAGGAGGAGGAGCTCCTCCGGATCTATAATCTCGAGGTCGCCGTCGTCCCCACTCATAGGCCTCTCATGCGTCAGGATCTCTCAGACCTCATCTATCAGACAGAGCAGGCCAAGTTCCAGGCCATAGCGGCAGAGGTTCAGGAGCTTCATGAGCAGGGGAGGCCCGTCCTCATCGGTACCGTGAGCATCGAGAAGAGTGAGGCCTTGAGTCGCCTCCTTCACGAGAAGGGCCTCTCTCACCAGGTCCTCAATGCAAAACAGCACGAGCAAGAATCCCGCATCATCGCCAACGCCGGGCAGAAGAGCTCTATTACCATCGCCACCAATATGGCCGGCCGAGGAACAGACATCAAGCTCGGAGAGGGAGTCTCAGAAGTCGGAGGCCTCGCCATCATCGGCTCAGAGAGACACGAGAGCCGACGCATTGATAACCAGCTCAGAGGTCGTGCAGGTCGTCAGGGGGACCCTGGCTCCACACGATTCTACCTCAGTCTGGAGGACACACTCATGCGACTCTTTGGCTCAGACCGACTGAAGAGTCTTATGAGCAGCCTAAACGTCCCCCTAGACCTCCCTCTGGAGAATCCCATCATCACCCGCTCCATAGAAGGCGCTCAGAAGAAAGTAGAAGGTCACCACTTCGACATCCGTAAGCACGTGGTGCAGTACGACGACGTGATGAATCGCCAGAGAACGATTATCTATGCTCGTCGTCGGCAGATTCTGGCAGAGGCAGACATCCATGAGGAGTACCTCCAGTGGATAGAGAACGTCGCCTCTCGCTTTATGGCCTCCTACATAGAGGGTCGCCAGAGGCATGATTACGACACTCAGGGCTTGTCACAGAGCCTAGACGCCCTCATCCCCCCAGATGTCCCCTCTGCGGAAGCCTTCGAGTCAGAGGACACAGAACAGAACATGCGAGTCCTCGTGGAGCAGACCTTGAGACAGGCCTTCAGTGAGAAGGCCGAGAGCGTCCAGCCCCCAGAGATCTTCTCTGCCGCCGAGCGTCAGGTAGCTCTCCGCGTGATAGATCGCCTCTGGATGGAGCACATCACCGTGATGACTCGCCTCAGAGAAGAGGTCTCACTCCGCAGCTATGCCCAGAAGAACCCTCTCCAGGAGTACCAGTCAGATGGCTATGAGCTCTTCCGCTCTCTTCTGGCGCAGATCGAGTACGAGGCCTTGCGTACGATCCTCCATGTCCAGATCAGAGAGAGTGCCCCTGCCCTACCGGCACAGCCCGCTCCCACAGAGGCACCACTTGAGACCAATGCCGCACAGATAGCCTCAGCTCTCAGCTCCCAAGACTTTTCGGATGCCCCAGCTCCAAGGCCTACTTCTGGTAGGACTCGTATCGTGGCAGAGCCAGGTTCTGCTACGGTCACCACTTCGGAGCGAGCCCTTAGGCCTATGCCCAGAACGAGCTCCCAGCCCACCTCTCGTAAGGATCAGGCCAAGAAGAAGAAATCTCGAAAATCAAGCTCCCGCTAGGTCTCCTTCAGCAGATTTCTTTCTCTTTTGTATTTCTGCGTCATATCCCTCCCAAGCCTTCTTGCACGCTCGTATCCAGTCCCATACTTCTCCTGGAGTAGCTCTAGAGATCATGGGTGCTGGACACTCGAGAGAGAAAGCCGCTGATCCTTCCTCATGAGAGAAAGACCGGAAAGCGTCCTCGAAGTATTTTTCCCCATTTTCAAAATAAGGCTCAGGAAGGATAAGTTCCCCGTCTGCTCCGCCACTCAGGTCAAAGAACTGAGCGAGAATCTCCATCTGACCTCTCTCAGGACCCGATACTCCCATCACGCCGCTCATCCTCTCCCCGACAGATGCTATATCTGAAGGCAGGCTATCGTGTGCATGAGCAATCTCGGCTCTACTAAACCACTGAGCAAACCCTCTCTGCTTATGACCTGCCTTTCGATCCCTTGCTCCTATTTGTTTAGGCTCTAGACTAGCTACCTCATCTTTTTGAGGTAGATCTTCCATATCATATCGAGTTCTTCTTCGAGCTGCAATTCTGTCTTGGTGTATCTCCATTCACACTCTTTAAGATGAAGCTCAAAGTTCTTTCGTACTCCATTGAACTTACTGAGCCTCCTCTTTGTGAAGCTCCAAAAGTTCTC
>JAOXNJ010084393.1:0-12032 GCA_028566655.1 Metis holothuriae
CGGCCACTTTTAGCTTCAACTGCGCCTCGCTTTGACGCAAGGCCTCGAGGTCGGCTTCAGCGGCTTCCATTTTGGTGCTCAATGCAGTAGACTCCGATCTAAGCTCTTCCAGTTGAGCCAAGCGAGTCGTTAGGGATGACTTTTCTTTCAAGGCCTCCTCTAATTCTTGCTGAAGTCTTGTTGTCTCCTCGTTCTGAGTTGACGCCCATTTTTGCCAATCAGCAATAGCTTGTTCATATTCCATCAGTTTCTCATCGTTGTTTCCTGCCGACTTCATGGTCTCTTGCAACTCTTCCTTTTCTTTACGAAGCGTTGACACGATTTCCTCGAGCTCAAGAACTTTTGACTTTTGGGTAGCAAGTTCTTTATCAGTGTTCGCTAGTTGTGACTCCAAATCTGTCTTTATTTTTTCTACACCGAATATTTGCTCTTCCATTTGGGCTAACTTTCCCTCCAAATCAGTCTTTGTTTCACCCATTTTGTCTAAAGTCTCTTTAGTTTTAAGGAGCTTTTCCTTCTCCTCCTCAAGTGCATTAATGTGCTGTTGAAGCCTTGCCATTTCGTCACCTTGTGATTGAGCCCAGGCTTGCCAGTCAGTAATAGCTTGCTCATACTCAGTCAATTTTTCGGAATTGTTACCCACGGAGGTGTCCAAGGTACGTTGCAGGTTCTCTTTGTCAGTTTTCGTGACTGAAAGCTCCTCCTCCAGCTCAAGAACTCTAGCCATTTGGACATTTAGGTTTTCTTCTGTTGATGTTAACTTTTCTTGCATTTTAACCTTTACTTTTTCTAGATCTACAATTTTTGCTTCCATCTGTGCAGTTGTAACCTGTAGGTCCGTGATCTTGGTTTCCATATCGCTTTTGTCTTGGGCCATATCTTCTGAAGCCTTAATGTTTTCCAGTGCCGTTTTCTCTTCCTCCAAAGCACTGATCTGACCCTGCAATCTGGCCACCTCTTCACCTTGAGATGCTGCCCATATCTGCCAATCGGCAATGGCTTGCTCATACTCACTCAGCTTCTCATCTTTGCTCGCATCTGAGGACTGAAGTGACTCCTGCAATTGCTCTTTTTCATCACTTAAAACGGAGACCTGTTTTTCAAGATCAATGACTTTGTTTCTCAATGCATTGAGCTCCTCTTCAGAAGAGGCCAGCTTTGTCTGCAACTCAACTCTGACATTCTCAAGTTGAGAGGCCTTCTCCTCCAGCATTGCTACCTTACCTTCCATCTCTGTCTTAATTCTGGCAATCTCATCCATGTCATCATTACTGCCAGGCGTCAGGGCCTTCTCCTCTTCTAGCTCTTTAATACGTTGATGAAGCTGCATCATCTCCTCGCCCTGTGAAGCAGCCCATGCTTGCCAGTCGGCGATGGCCTGCTGGTATTCGGCCAGTTCCTGAGTTGAGCCACCAGTCGCCTGTAATTGTTCAAGTCTTTCAAGAAGCTCCTGAGCCTCTTTCTCCTTGTTACTCAGAGCCTGTTGCAACTCTTCCGAGGCCTGTTTACGTTGCTCCAGTTCAGTCTTCAAAGCATCACACTCAGCCTCGAGCTGAGCACTTCTCTGCCGCACATCCTCCACTTGTTGACTGAGCCTTGTTTGAACTTCTTGGAGTTGATTGTCATGATTGGTTTTTATCAGATCCATTTGCTCCTTCGACGAAATCAATGCCTTTTCGAGACGCCTATTTTCTTCGGCCAGCTCATCGAGGTCACGCTTTGTCTCCTCGAAGACATTTGAGTCTATGGCTCGGGATTCGCTGTACATTTGAAGATCTTGATTGCTCTTAGTAAGTGTGGACACTTCGGCCTCCAAATCACTCTTCTCCGACTGCAAACGATCCAGAGTTTCCGTGAGGTCGGCCACCTCGTGCTCCTTGGCCTTCAGTCTGGCCTGCAGACCATCAGCATCTGCCGAAGATGAGGGTTTCTCTCCATGCTGCACTTGCTGTCTCAAGGTCTCTAATTCCGCTTGGGCAGCACTTAGACTATCGCTGTAGAGCTGCAAGTTCTCGTGCGCCGCCGCTAACTCCCGACTCTGGTTATCGCCCCACACTTGCCAGTCGCTGATAGCCTGTTGGAAAGTGGCCAACTGATTCTCAAGCTCGGCTAATCGGCCACCATCAGCTTCTTGCGGCTGTTCTAGAGGTGCTTGCTCACCTTCTGGCGCCACTGCTTGCTGAGGAACAAATTGCTCAGCCTGATGAACCTGTTCAACAGGTAGTTGAGGAGAAGCTTGGAAGTGCTGATTTAATTCGGGATGCACGAGATCGACGCCAAACGCAGGTCCCACTTCGCCTTGTTGGTCAGGCATAACAATGTCAGGATGCTGAATATTTCCTTGTTGGAAATACGAGGCCACGTCGGGCTGCAAACTGGAGTGCGCATTCGTAACGTCTGGTGGTGGCTGATTTGATTCGGCCAAATCGAGGTTTTGAAGGCCCAGGTCCAAAGGTTGCGGTTGTGGGATATGGGCTTGTAGTTCCTGGCCTCCGCCTACCAGAGCAACGGCGCCCATAGGTTGGTCTGGAGCAACGTATGGGCCACCTTGAGCCAAATGTTCGGCTGGAGATTGACCATGAGATGGTATAGCCGCATCTCTTTGGTCGCCTTGCTCGTAGGTCGCCACTTTAGATCTGAGCAATGCAAGCTCTCGCTCGTTGATTTCACACTCTTCTTGCTTCTTCTCCAATTCTTTCTCGAGCTGCTTTATCAACTGCTCCGACTGATAAACATTGGCCTCTAATTGTTGAACGGAAATGTTTTCAAGAGTCATTTCCGTTGTGTGAGCAGTGTTTGCCAGTCGCAATTGCTCTTCCGCATCTCTCAAACGATTTTGCAGCTCTGTTACCTCCATTTGAAGCGCATCCCTATTGAGAAGCTCACTCTGTTCTCTAAGGCGTGACTCCACTTCCTCTTCGTCATCTCCCTTCAAATCTTGCTCTACTGTCATTTGCAAGCTTTCATTTTGTGTCACCAATTGAACATTTTTTTCTTCAGCGTCTTGAAGCCTCTGATTCGCCGTTGTAAGACTTTGCTGCAACTCATCGCACTGACTTTGCTTTCTCTCTAGCTCTCGCTCTAGTTGAGTGACCAAATTCTCTGCTTGATAGGCACTAGCCTCCATCCACTGCTGTGATGTGGCCTCGGACTTCATCTCCTCAGATAGAGATTGCTTTGCTAAGATCAACTCATCTTCTGATGTCTTTAGACGAGCTTGAAGCTCTGATACTTCCATTTTCAGCTCTTCTATTGTTATCTGTTCGCTTTGCTCCTTCAAACGCGATTCCACTTCATTCTCCTCATCCTGTCTGCTATCTTCATCAATGGATTGTCGCAGGCTCTCGTTTTCTACTCGTAATTGGGCCACCGTAGCCTCGTACTCTTTCAATCTTTTGTTGAGAAGAGCAATGTTGCCTCTCAAATCTTCACACTGTCCCTGCTTCTTTTCTAACTCCTTTTCCAGCTGAGTGACAAGATTTTCAGTTTGGTATGCATTAGCCTCTCTCATGTGTACGGATGTGGCTTCAGATTTTCTCTCAGATTCTAATGTCTCTTGCGTTTGTCTTAGTTCCTCTTCGGTTGATCTAAGACGTGCTTGCAACTCAACCACCTCCATTTGCAACTCATCTCTATTCAGTTGATCACTTTGCTCTCTCAAATGAGATTCCACCTCGTCATCGTCTTCACGATCGTTCTGGGAATCCAAAGATTGTTTAAGGGCGTTGTTCTCCCTTGTTAGTTCGTCAATCTTAGTCTTGAACTCCTGCAGCTTCTCATTCAATGCGTTCATTTTACTGCTTAGGCTCTCACATTGATTTTGTTTCTTTTCCAGCTCCTTCTCCAATTCTGCAACAAGGTTTTCAGTTTGGTAAGAGCTAGCCTCCATTAAGTTTTTCGAGGCTAAATCTGTGCTCATTTCAGCTTTAAGAGCTTCCTTGGTCATCGCCAGTAGTTCCTCAGTTGTGCTGAGTCTTTCTTGTAACTCGGACACTTCCATTTTGAGCTCATCCATTATGAGCTCAGCGTTTTGCTGCTGTAGATGGGCTTCGACCTCATTTTCATCGTCTTGTAACGAGTCTTCCTCAATTGCCTTTTTGAGTCTCTCATTCTCCTCCAGCAAAGCTGCGTGGTTGCGCTCTAATTCCCTAATCTGCTCCATGAGCTTCGTCGGCTCATTGGATCCTTCTTGGAATTTCGCCGCAAAGTCTGCTTTGCACGTTTCCAGCTCCTCTTGCGTAGAATGAAGTCGCTTTTCCAGCTCCAAGATTTCCATCTCGAGCTCCGACCGCCTCATGTTGTGGTCATGCTCTTTCATGCCAAACTCAATTGTGCTATCCTCATCTCTATGCCCACCCTGGTTGAGCCACGAAACTTGTGTTCTTAAAGCTCTTGCTTCGCGCTCTCGCTCCTTAAGCTCTCGCTCCAAATCAGCCTTTTGATCCTGTAAAGCCTCTACAAAGGTTTTGAGAGCGACGAGCTCGTGTCGTAGCGATGCGCTCTCCTTTTCCACTTCACTAAGATGGTCAACCTGGGACTGCAGATCGTCGCAATGCTGCTGAACTTGGTTCTTTGACTCGAGAGTGGAAGCAAGGTGCAATTTCGTCATCTCGGCCTCCGTCTTCAATTCTTCGATGCGCTCTTCCATCTCTGCGAGCTGACTACGCGCCTCTTTGAGGTCATCTTCCCGCTGGGTGAACTTCAAATCTTCCACTTCTTGATAGCTGGTAAAAAGCTCTAGCTGCAAACTTTTCTGTTCATTAGTAAGAACGTCAATGCGCTTTTTTAGGTCCTCAATGATCTGTTCCGACACCTTGAACTGTTCGGCATGGGAACTCAATGACAATTCAGCACTTGCCAAAGCGTTTGATTTCTGCTCTTTCTCACTTTGAGCCTCCGACAAAGCTGCCTTTAACTCACTCAGTTCATCTCTTAATCGACTAATTTCGTCCTTTAGCGCTTCATCCTCCATTTCCTTGGAATATGGAGGGGTTCGATTTGTGTCAAGATCTTCGTCTGCAATCTCATCTTCTGCTCCCCATCCTTCGCTCCCTCCTTCTCCAGCGTCTCCTCCTTGAGACTGACCACCGAGTTGAGCGTCTTCCCAACCTCGTTGCTCCTCCTCCATTGCCTCCTCCATGTTTGACTCTTCTTCAAAGCCCTGGAATGTTTGCTCCGCCTTCTCATCTAAATCTTCTAATTCCGCATCTATCCCGCTTTGCTCCTCGTCTAAGTGTTGTGACCCCACCTCAACTTGAATGCTCTCTGCCTCAGTTAAAGCCATTGAGACACTGGATGCTGTGGGTGGAAGCCGCATTGGATTATTCATTATGTGACCCATCAAATTCCCATCTCGGACATTCTTCAACTCGCGTTTCAGTCGGTCCAGAGCCTCCTTCAATTGAGACCTTTCAACCACAGCAGTCTGAAGTTCACTTTTTAACTCTACATGCTCAACTTGAAGCTTATCATACTCAAATTTAAGGTTTTGCAATTCATCTTGAAGAGCCTCTACACCCTCTTCGGATTTATTTTTCATGTCTGATGCCTCGGTCAAGGGTTCCTCAGTCTCATCGACATCAGCTAAATCTGCATCTCCCCAACCACTTTGCTCCTCTTCTAGTTGCTGTGAACCCACCTCTACTTGAACGCTTTCTGCCTCTGTCAAAGCCATTGACACTGTGGAAGCAGTAGGGGGTAGCCTCATGGGAGTATTCATCATCCGACTCATTAAATTACCCTCTTGGGCTCTCTTCAGGCGAGCCATGGCCTCTTTTAGCTGAGACCGCTCTAACAAAGCACTTTGAAGCTCACTCTTCAATTCCTCATACTCGTCTTTCAGTTTGTCGTGTTCACTTCGAAGGTTTTGTAATTCTTCCTGAAAACCATCCACGCTCTCCTCTCGCTTGACTTTCAGAACTTCTTGGGATGTAGAAGTCTGCAAGAGCTCTTCATTTTCGTCAACATCAACTAAATCTGCCTCTCCCCATCCACTTTGCTCAGCTTCACCCTCAGAGCCCACTTCCACCTGTACACTCTCGGCTTCAGTGAAGGCCATTGACGCGGAAGATGCTGTTGGTGGCAAGAGCAGGGGACTGTTCATCATCTGATTCATCAAGTTGCCCTCTCTCACATTCTTTAGCTCACGCTTAACACGCTCAAGAGACTCCTTCAGTTGAGATCTTTCCAAAATTACTACCTCAAGCTCGTTTTTTAAGTGGATGTGATCCTCTTGCAACTTGTTTCTCTCTTCCTTAACATCTGCCAATTCATTCTCAAGGGTATCGAAATTATCTTCGTCTTCTTCCCGTCGTTTGACTTCATCTTGCGTTTCTTCCAACTTTAGTTTGAGAGAGCTTACCTCTTCCAGAGTTTGAGTCAATAGTGCCTCTTGAGAAACACTTCGCTCCTTGTACTCTGAGAGTATGTCTTCTGACTCAGTGAGTCGTTGCTGAAGATCTTGGATCGTGGTATCTTTGTCTAAAGTCACAGCCTTCAAATTGTCTTCGGACCTCTCTTTGAGCTCAGCCAACAGTTGGGATTTGCTGTCAACTTCCTTCTCCAAAGATGAAATTTTCTGCTCGCTCATTTCGCACTGAAGGCGCAAAACACGACTCTTCTCTTCAATATTTCTGTCTTCGACATTTTCTTTTTCTTTAAATTTTGCCTCGAGTTGTTTGCATTTGACAATAAGCTTTTTGGCCTTGTCAGTGAGCAAGTCACATTTGGTCTTCAGTTTGTCCCTTTCCTCAATAAGGCTCTTCTCACTGATATTTTCGACGTTTTCAAGTAAAATTTTATAATTCTCCTGAGTTGTCTTATGAAGCATTTGCTCTTTTACTAGCTTGGCCTCGGTCTCCTCTAGTTGAACTGCCAATTTTTCCAATTTTTTCTCATTCTCTTCGAAAGCCTCAACGCTCTCGGAGAGCTGGTTCATGGTTTTGACCTGAAGTGCCTCAACATCACTCAGCCGCTCTTTTGCGCTTTCAAGGTCGCGTTTGGAGGCTTCAAAGGAGAGCTCTAATTCGGTTTTAGAGTTCAAAGCGTTTCGTTGTTGTTCCCTCAAAGCACTTATTTCTAATAATAATAATAATAATAATAATAATAATAAAATATGTGAAAATTCGAAAAGAAAGGCAGATAATAAAGCTCTTTTTTTAACAAAATCTTACCTTCTTTTAAGTTCTTCAGTTCCTTCACTTTCGTGTCAATGTTGTTCTCAAACTGTTGTTTGGCACTGGCGTGACTCTCTTGACTTTGTGCTTGTTGCTCTAAAGATGACACCAAACTTCTCTTCACTTCCTCAACGTTCGCATTGGCTTGATTTAACGCTTCCTTGGCTTCAAGAAGTTCTTTGCTGGTCTCCGCAAGCTTCAACTCAAGCTCCATTACTTTGTTCTCGGTTTCCTCATTTCTAAAGTCTTGATCTTGTTGACAATCTGCTAAAGTCTGCTCATATTTTCTTCTTATCTCATCTCTGTCTTTGGATACTTGATCTAGTCTCTCTTGAAGCTGTTCCACCAAGGCAACTTTAGAGCAGAGTTCATTTTGTAGCCGCTGGATTTCTGACATGTCATTCTCCTTGTTCTGCATTTGCTCAGAGAGCACATGTAATGCATCCCTATCATGTTTTACGCACCCAAGTTCTGAAAAAAAATCCAAAGTTGTTAGGAGCAATTTTGGTTTAAAACTGGTAAAAGAAGATCCTACCGTTATTAAGTCTCTCCAGTTCGTTCCTCATCTCGTCGAGTTCTTTGCTAAGTGGAAGCAATTCATCTCTCTCCACAGTAACATTTCTCAGCTCTGTGAAACCGTTCGTAGCCACTCGTAAGTTTCGTAATGTTAAGCTTTACATAGTAACTTTTAATAATAGGAAATATTCAGCTCTATCGGTAATTGCGTATTCTTACCTTTTACGAGCCTCTCTATTTCTGTTGTTTTCTCTTCGAGTGCCTCTTCAACCTGAATCAACTTGCTCCTCTCCTTCTCCAATTCTAAAAGGAAAGAATTGAAAATTCTTTTTGCAGACAATACACGTCGCTCTTCATTAATTGCAAATTTACCTTCGATAATTTTTTCGTTCTCCTTAGTTTTCTCATCCAAATTCTTACTGGCTTGAAGATAGATGTCATTTGAGGTTGTCTCTTTTGTTTGTAGCTCATTCATTCGGCGCGTATACTCTTGGGATTGAGTCTCAAGCTCGGATGACAACGCAACAACTCCTGCACAAGCAAGCAATGCCAATAAGCATAGAAAAACACAATTTACTCTCATGTTAGGGTAACTCACGGTGAGCGAGTTGTTGGTTCTCCTCTTCTAGAGCTTTGAGCCTTTCGTTCGATTGAAGCTGATCAAGACGGCCGTTTAGCTCAGCTATGGTACGCTCGCGCTCATCGACCTTTTCTTGCAAACGTAGCCTTTCCTCCTCACTATCTTGATTTGACATTTTAAACGATTCTATCTTGTTAAGAAGCTCTCCAATCTCGTTGTTCTTGTTCAAAAGTAATTTCTCTATTTCGACTAACTCGCTTTCTTTTTCGGCCAGCTTCTCACTTTTCAACACCAAAGTTTTTTCATCCTCGTCCTGCCGCTTACTTAGCACTGCTAGTTGGGTTTTGAGGCTTTCGTTTTCTGCTCGCAGTCTTTTCAATGCTGATTGGGGCTCTTGAAGCGGTGGCTTCTGAAATCATAAAACGCATATGAACGACAAAAATATGACTTAGGTCAAAGCAATTACGATTTTTACCCCATCCTCTGATTCTTGGAGTACGGCACTCTTTTCAACCTCCTCCTCTAGGGCTTCCAATTGCGACTTAAGGTTTTGGGCATCAAGTTCATGACTGGAGCTCTTCTTTCTAAAGTCCTCTATCTGAACGAGTGAATCTGTTATAATGGCGTTCTTGGCAGATAATTCCTGTTCCAGAGAAGCTACAGCTGCAAATGGCAAAGCAAAAGGCATTAGATTGGCAATCCTCAGTAAATATAACTATATAGAAAGCGCGAAGTTCAAAATTTTACCTTGCAACAACGCAAGTTTTTCCTCTTCCATTTTCAGGGAAGTTTCCTCAGACAATGATGAACTGAGCGACTCGCAACACAATTTGTTCAAACCGCCTACAAGACACACATACGCACCGTCAGTTGACACAAATTTTATTAAGCAATTATCATTAATAGAAAATACTTACTTTGTAAAATATGAACTTGAGAATGTGTTAGCTGGATGGAGGCCGTATCCACTTTCTCACTCTCCATATTTCTTCCACACATCTCTATCGTTTTCACCAGCTCGGCCATTTCGCCTCCCGATTCCTTTTATTGGAAAACAACAAATTTACCGTCTGTGAGTTACGTCAGTAAAAACTGTATCAACAATGCAAGACAAAAAAAACTGTCAGCAATTGCATATACCAACGAGCGTAGCCTTAAAACCATTGTTCTATGGTCAAAAATATGTTCTTCGTTGGAATCGTATTTTTGTTATAGGAGGGTTGTATCAGTTGGAGACCAATGAGAAAAAAGCGTGATCCTCTCTGGACTGTCACCAACCTTCTTTCACCTCCAAACTCTATTTTACAGCAATCATGCGCACTACTTTCTGAAAACGAGGTAACCATATTTGCTTACCAAATGAGCGGATTGCTGTCTCTCGTTCTGCTCTTGAAGTCGGACCACCTTCTCTTGGAGTCGTGCACTACAGGAGCTGAGATCAAACCGAGTTCTCTCAACCTCGCGTAAGTCATTTTCAGCAATCTAAAGGTAATGTCGAAAAAGAGAGCAAAATAAGCAATCGCGCGTACAATAATTAGATCAAGTGAAAATTTGAAAATTACCTGCAGTCGCTTCTTCGTATTCTCTTGCTCAATTTTGAGATTTGCATTGGCTTCTTTGAGAGCTCGTTCCTGTTCTGTGAACCGCTTATGCATAGCTCTCATTTCCATTCGCGTCTCCTCCAACGCACTCAGACCCTTGGCATTCAAGTCCGCTGACATTAGGCCCACTGCCTCAGTTCTCGACTGGACCAGTTGATCCTTTGAGTACAGTAAACAGCGTTAAGCAACAGCCTTCAATCTAGTTTGACTAGTTAGCCTAATGATTTATACTCACTCTGGCCTTAATCGTCTCCTCCAGATCGAATATTTTTCTTTCTAACTCGACGTTCTTCTCTTGGAGCTCTAGAATCTTCTCGTTCTTGGATTCAACTTCGCTCGTGGATAAGTGAAACCCCATGGCATGGGTACTGATACTAGAATCGTAGCTGGCTCCCAAAGGAGGTGAGCGTGAAAGCGGGGACCTGGAAATAGTGCGAAAGAAATATAATTTAAGAATTACCTCCGTTCTTAGGAAAAAACTTTTTAACTAGCAAAAAATCAAAAGTCCATTACCGTTGGTCAGGACTGGCCACGTTCTTCTCGTCATCGTCAATGAAGGCGCCCGTTTGGACGAAGCTGCTAGCCATACTCGACGTGTCGTCGGTCCTCATTCTGTTGATAATGTCGTCTCTCTCCTCGACCTCGCTCTTCAGCTCCTTGACCATCAGCTCGAGCTCCTTGACACGTCGTTGTTCGGCCTGCTCACGCGACCGGGCCGCCGCAAACTCGTGCTTCAGCTGATTGAGGCGACTCTGACGAACAGAGGAGGCTTCGCCAGTCGCAGATGCGCCCTCCGGAGTGCTCGTCGAAGGGAGCATTCTCGTGGCACGACTCTGCAACCGTGACAATCGCGACGCATACGCCTAAATCAGAAACGTCAATGAAACCATGGTCTTGTGGCTTTATCAACGTGCGTCGTCATCAAGTCGACAAGGACATATACACACTCCAAATCCCCTACACCAATTAATGCCACTAATCAACCCACAAATTACGAATTCGAGGGCACAATTGTCACTCGCCAATTTAAGCAAAATGCATGGTCAACAGTGTCAAGTGATGACGTAACGGGACAGAGTGAGAAGTGGAAAGACGAAGCACACGACACGTCTAGAGACCCAGCTGTCTGGCAGTCGCTTACTCGAACTACCTTCTCCTTCTGCTCCAGCTTGGCCTCGTTCGACCTGACGACGCCGCGCAGCTGGTCCAACAGCGTCTCCTGCTCCTCCAGATTGGCCTTGAGTCTGGCCACGTCGAAGTCGTCGTCCTCCTCGTCCATGGTCTGCTCGCTGCTCATGGACACGCTGTCGTCGGCCTCGCTGGGGATCTCCACCAGCTCGCCCTCGTCCGACGACGACGACGAGCCCGGCTGCTTCGGCGACGCGCCCGACCACCACATCGACGACTCAAGGTCGAGTGCAGCAGTCAGTCTGTCTCCACCTGTGCAGCCAATGAGGCGACGTGTCCGCCGCAGCTGACGCAACAGCTGACGCCGCGGCAGCTGACGCGACAGCTGACGTAGATTCAGGCGACAGCTGATGCTAGAGATGCGGAGGACGCGCGACTTGGCGAGACGCAAAGCCGAGTTCGACTCCGCATGAAAAAATGTACTACAGTAAGTAGTACATTTTGGGCCGTTCAATGACGTCTTATGTAAGGGACTTCTCGAAGTACTTCGAGACTTCTGATTAAAGTTTGTTCCCGGGAACGAAATTCCCGGGATTCCCGGGAAATTTCTTGTTAATATTCATTAGTAAAAGGAGTAAAAATTGCTCAGTTCAAGGCTTTTTTTTTGTCTCAAATTTGCAATTTTTCCTTCATCATTATTGTACAAAATTCTTTTTTTAATACATACAGTTTATATACATAATAAGTAAGCAAAAAAGGCAAGTGGCAAAAAGAAGTATGTAGAGTAGGTATGTAGCCGTGTACTACAATGCAATGTTCTGTACAGTAAAGTCTGATATAAATAGGACAACATGAGGGGGGGACTACAGACTGATTTTGTACCTGACCTAGACCTGACTTATTGGAGTCCTCAGATTCGAAATTTTACTACAGTGTGTGCAGTATGCTTCAAAGACACATCCTTCTGTGCCTGTAAGTCTTACTGCAAATATCCACTAATAACTATTTTTACTGTTGATTTTTGCGACAACT
>JAOXNJ010084504.1:0-12028 GCA_028566655.1 Metis holothuriae
CTCGACGCCCTCACCAAGGACTTCTTCGCCCGCAAGGGCAACCCCGTGGAGGAGACGGCCGAGCTCGGCGAGGTCACGGCCGCCACCGACCGCCCCGGCTACGACCCCGTCTCCTCCACGCTCTGGCGCCAGCGCGAGGACTACTGCGCCAGACTCATCCAGCACGCGTGGCGCAGCTGCAGAAGCGGCCACGACAACGTCTTCGACGACGCCGACGCCATCGAGTGCGTGGCCATCGAGAAAATCGTGCTCCAGGATCAAGACAACCTTTCGCACCGCTGACACATTACTCCCACCCCATTGCATTATTTCTGTTTTATTAATAACACACTTTTACTGTGAACAGACACTATGCAAAAAGGGATTCAGAGACACATACTCGATCTACTGTATAATTATGTGAACCTTGTTTTTGAGCTCGTCCTAAGAGATCGGCTCTCCTCACTGTGATGGAGCGTTTCGCGGAGTGCGTGGACGAAAGACAATTAGAGAGTGTGGATGGATGACATTTCACTCTGTATGATGTGTAATGGAACTAATAAAGTCAGCTTGAGGAACGAGGCATACCTATTTCGTTCTTTTGTTATTCGATTGATTGATTGATTGATTGCTATTAGGATGCATTCATTTGTGTTGAGAAGGGAAGGGCATGCTTTATTCGATTTACCTGCAGACACTGAGGACACTACAATACATATTTAGGGAGAGAATACATCAATTGAGTTTTGAGAAATTTTACAGAGAACATTTTAGACTTGTTTCGGGACATACATATGTAGAGATTGTAGAGATTAAATTACAGCACACGAAATTATAAGTATTTTTAGACGACCTTGTTGTGGTCGTTTCACTGGCACGATAAATTTTAAACCCGAAATGTCGCATTATTGTACTAAAGATGATCTTAACTTAAGCAAAGTTGTACAATTTGAGTAAGGACACTGTTCTGAAAGACGGAAATATGTTACAGCTTTTGTTCTAGAGAAGATTCTTTGGAAGAGATTCGTTGAGTTGCTCTTTTTGGTCAATTATGAGCCTTTTGAATTACTTTTTTCTGATAAGATCGAAATGCTGAAGATTTTGACAGGGAAAGGTGAGAAGGGAAGAAAACACTCGGCATTTAAATTCATTCATATGAATTTGAGCCTGAGGTCGCTTTGTCGGAAGATTTTAATACTGGTCACGGTAGATGCTGGGGCAATTCACCCTGCACATTGAGAACATCGGGAAAGCATAGAGAGCAGAAATTTGTGAGAGCATTTGATAAATGTGGCCGAATAAGGCATTTTTTCCAAATGCACCTAAAATTACGTTAAAAAAGCAAATCTTGCTACTTAAGTTTAAGAAACACTTGTTTAGTAAGCTGCCAGGAAAGGGCTCAAAATTTCAGCTGAGGAGATCGAAATTGACATTAATACAACTGGGAAAGCCTTACAAGGTAAAATTGTCGATGGGCATATGGTAATGGGTTATTTTGAACAACTCTTGGTGGCACATTCAATTTTGTACTCTCCATCAATTCCTTAACCATTTGATTATTAATGGCCACGTATTTGCTTCTTGTTTGGTTTCCGTCTCTAAACCTGCCAATCTTGACTTTGGTTCCACTGAGATTCTTAGTGTTACGAAGGAAAAATAAGGCCTTATTGGAGATAAGTGACTGCTTAACTTCTTAATCTTCATAGATGCCATCAGGGTCATTGTCTCGAGGTCATATTGTCTTCAGAGTAATTGCGTCTAGAAGGGCTGAGCGACGTTGTTGGTGATGAGGTAATAACGCAGACCGGCCGTGGCCAAAACCAGAGAATTATCATAAAGACCTCTCTGTTCTCTACAGGTCGTGTACTTGGCGTTGATCAGGGGCAGGACGAAACTGAGAATTGGCAATAACAGAGCCAACTTGTCCATGGTCAGAAGATAGAATGTCACTGCCAAAGTGAGATGGGATCCGAAGATCAACGACTTTTCCAGCATCTGATCCAAGTGGCCTCCAATCTTGCTGTAGACCAGTTCGAAGCTCTGTTTAACCAGACACTGAGCATCAGCCAGACCTTGTTTTGCACCCTCAATCAAACTCGGCTTAGACTTCAAACTCTCCGATTTGGTCGAAATCTCCTCAGACTTGTTGGCCTCCTCGATCTTCTCCTCGTTCTCCATCTTCTTCTCGTCCCCCTTCTTGTTCTCCACCTTCTTCTCGTCCCCCTTCTTGTTCTCCACCTTCTTCTCCTCCACATTGCTCTCCTTCTCGGCCAGAGCGATGTCTCCGTTGACGTCGACCCTGACAACAGCGCTGTCGTCGGCCTGACCACTGACGTACTCCTCGAAGCCGCGCCTGGCCAACAACAAAGAGGCAGCCGGCACCAACACCAACATGGGCTTTAGGTCGGACCAGGTGTGCGCCATTTTGTCGGGGAGGCCGAAGGCGGCGAGCACGAACAAAATTGTCGAAGTGATTCCCAACGTTTTCCCAGCAAACCTCAAGATCTTCTGGCTGCGCTTCCCGTCATTCTCGTTGTTGTCGAAGTGAGCCAGGTCGTCGATCTCTCTGACGAAGAGCTCGAGCAAGTCGTGCACCACGGCCAAGATGGCCAGCACGGGGTAGAAGAGCTGGCCGCCGAACACCACGCCCCCGATGGAGGCGTTGCACAGCTCCCAGAAGCCGCAGAGCCAGAGGGAGCAGGCCAGATTGAGGCTGATCAACGACAGCAGTCTCGTCCAGGTGCCAGAAGCCCTCGACGTCAACTCGGGCAGTCTGAACAACAACAGCAGCAACAGCAAGGAGTGCTGCCAACGCCACCAACCCTCGACGCCGCCGACCTCGCCCATCAGACCCACATATTGCTTGAGAGAAGTAAACAAGGCGTGCACCATGTTGGCCAAGGCCGTCAGCGTGATCAGCGGCAGGTCGGAGATGTTCAAGGCCCACAGGTTGTCCATCACCGAGGCCGAGGGCGGCTCCGACATGCCCAGCCACGACTCCATGTCCGACGTCAACAAGGGGGGGAGCAAAGTGAAGAGAGACGCGCGTTTCGGCGAGAGAGCTGGCGAACAAAGCGCGTTGCTCCTGTCAAAAGCGAGGCGTAATCGGGCTGACCAGGCTCGAGTTCAATCTTGAGTCGGGCTCGACATCATTAGAACGTTAAATAGGGCTCGACTCGGCTCGGCCCGATCGAATTAATTGCGGCGCGATCTAGCACTAATAAAGCGACGCCGTTGGTGCGCGCGCACAAAAGCGCGTCACACATGCGACGCAAAAGCGAACGCGGATGTCGATAAACCTTGGCATCCACGTTATATGGACAGAAATGTGTACTAGCTAGAACTTTTTATTTGTGCAAAAGAGAATTACTGAGATGTATACACTTTTAAGCACTAAAATGAAACCTTTTTTTTTGTTTTTAATCAAAATTCCTAGACGTTTTTTAAGCATTGATAATAACGAAAATCTTTTGTTTAAGTGACCAAGACACTGATTGATGCTCTGTATTGGACCCCGATACTCAAAAAACGAGAAACACGACTGCATTCACCCCATTTTTTGTGTGATTATTACTTGCTTTTTTGAGGAGCATTGATTGTACGTGCAGCACGGAGACCGAGGCAGACTTGGAGAAGAAGTGGGTTAATTGGAGAGAAAGCTACACAGGAGACATGATAGATTGATTGATTGATTGGTGGCTCAATTCATACCGCGACTGGACAAGACAACTTTGGACACAAAGGATGAAAAAGGGAGAGAATTGAAGGAAAAAAAGAGATTAGATGAGTCTTTAAGGCTTTTAATAGCCGGACATCTCGGCGAAGGTCTGGTCCAACTCCTCGCTGATGGCCTTGAACTTCTCCTGCTCGTGGCCCAACTCGTCTGCAATCCACCACCAAAACATTATTTATGGAAATAATATCGCCAAGAAAGAAATCTCGAGGAATTTGAAACCTTTCACCAATCTTTTTAGCTCCTATATAATGACATTGGGGCATCTTCTTATCATGAATCCCACAAGAAGATTGCACTACGACGTTCTCATTATTTTACTCTTTTTCTTAGACGCAAAACGTCCTAAGGATTCTTATCTCGCTTTTTGGTAAAAGTTCTGAAGTCATACTATGCATAATGTCCTATGATGTTTCAGGGGTTCTTTGTAACCCACGTTAAGGTTCATTAAAACTGTTTTTACTACACAAATAAAATCACGCTAAAATGGTTATTAATGTTAATGTCAAATCGATGGATTTAAGGATGACAAACAACATGTAGGTATGTAAAATGGGAAGCTGCAGAGTTTCTTGTTCATTTTTCTGTCTCTCTCTGTCTTATAATTAAGCACTTAAAGCACCAAAATAAGAATGGACTGGCTAAGCTGGAAGCAATGAAGCGATCAACACGTTGAAACCGACTCTGAACCCTTCAGGAATGGGAAGAGAAGAGATAGAAGTACACGTCCGTTGATTAATTAATTGATGGCCAATAATTGATTTGATGACGTACAGCGGATGAATCAAGGCCGAGAAGAAGCCAGACGAAGAAAGCTAGAGTAAGTGGAACCAGTGATGAAAGGCACTCACACGCACACAACATTCGATCAATAAATCAATCAGTCGATCAGCAGACAGACCAATCAATCAACTACACAGTCGAGGGGCATATTAGACCACTCTGGTGCAAATTCATGCTCTTCTTGTGAGACGGGGTAGCAACTGGTGTTGGTTGATTGATTCATGGCTTGAAGAAGGATGATTGTTGGGGTTAGTAGGCAGACATCTCGGAAAACGTTTGGTCTAACTCGTCCGAGATTGCCTTTAACTGCTCCTTTGAGTGGACCAATTCATCTGCAACACAGCACGCACGTTAGTACATACACAATGTTACTGTTATTAGTAAACTGTAATGTGAATGAAAAAAGGAAAAAAATAATAAAAAAGATCATTCAAGATATAAATGCATTCAAAACAAAAAAATGTCAAGCAATTTTGTGAATAAAACATGCTCGTAAATGACATAATGAAAAGAGACTAAAAAAGGAGCACAAAGGAAAAGGAATATGGTGCACGTTTGATTCCGATAAACTTTTTTTTGCAATTTTTTATTATGGCTTTTCTAGCCCTTATCTAGCGGAATTTTTAAAGCATTCGGAATCTCAATCAGGTGATGAAAAGATTATTTTTGTTTAATGTTAATGTTACATGTTCTGAATGTCGTGCAGGGTAGCCTCCATGTCCTCCTGCAGCATCTTGTTGCGGTCCTGCTCGCCACGAAGCTCGTCTTTAAGGGACACAACAAAGAACGGCAAAAGCCAAAAACGTGCAATTAGTAAAAAACCAAACAACTAAAAAAACGTTAACACTGTAAAATTATCTTGTATTTACACTAGAATTAAAATTAACTTATGAAATAAAAAGCCTATGTCTAAGAAGTTTATCCAAACATGCTTTTAAAACCAAACAACCAAAAAGACACTTTGGTAATAGGTATTGTTTACCCTCATTGCTGTCTGAGGAACTCTGTTAGCAGCACGAGTAAAAACCACAACCAATTAAGAATTATGGAACCTTTTAAATTGACTGAAACACGTCTCTTGAGGTATTTTATGCTTTGAGTTTTCTGCTAAAAAAAATCTAAATCTAACAGAGTACACAACGCTCTCCTAAACATTTTCCTTTTTTTCTACTGTATTAATTACAAAAAAGTCTCCCCCCAGAGAATAAGCTCAGATCTTTTTGGTTTATCACTGTCTTGCCTCTTATCACTCAGGGAAAATTTGGATTTTTGAAAAAAAATTAGTTAGGCGTTATAACAACTTACCCTCGAGTCTGTCGACCTCCTTCTGGAGCTTCTGAACGGAGCGCTCAGCGAACTCAGCGCGGGCCTCAGCCTATATTTTGCAAAAAATTACAATTATTGACGTGAACGAATAAAAATTAAGTTATGTTATTTTTAACAAAAACACTCGTGTAGCACGAATGGTGAGTAATGAATACCTCCTTGTGCTTGGCAGTCAGAATGCGAATCTGCTCGGAGTAAGTCTCCTCCTTCTGAGAAGCCTGTTAATCATCAAACGCCACACGCAAAAATTGTTAGGGTTAGCACTTCAAACAATAGCAATCATTAGTTGTACATTGATGCATGTAAATGCTGTGTCAATTTGTCTTAGCATATTAGCTAAAAATGCGTTATTCTATTAGGTTTCAGTCTCGCTAATACACAAGTCAGCTTAGGAAGTGGTGTCACAAATGAAAAGCTCTTAAATTTCTTCAGTCTAAGGACGGTGTCACATATCAATTTCTAAAGCTCACATTTGAATAAAGGTCAGCAAAAATGCAGTTGTTAAATTGTTACTAATTTCAAATCTGTAAAAATGCACACTTATGTATATAAGTAGCAGTCTCATGCGGGATTAGAAATGCGTCTAGTCTGCTCTTAGCTCCGACCTGCTTGAGCTTGGTGGTCAGGGTCTTGATCTGCTCCTTGTAAGACTCCTCTCTCTGATTGGCCTATTGACACATTACAAAATTCGACAGCTGTTCAATTCCTGTCCCAATGTTCATGTTAGCATTTACTACTCTACGAATAGCAGTTACTATACGGTCGAATGAAATTCGAGACCCCTGATAGATCGATGGCCTCTACTGGGGCCTGATTGCATTGCTATGCCTCGTTGACTCGTTCTTTGTCAACCCAATAGGCTCAATATAATATGCTACAGTTGATAAAATCAGCATAACTTTGTTCTTCGTTCTTTGTCTCCTAGGCTAATCAGAAAAGTCATTTGACATCAAATGTCAGTCTAATACAGGTTGCGTATCCTAATCAAACCTCTTTTTACTGTAACAAAGTCTAGTGTCTCTTTGTCGTCTCTTGTGACGACTTAAATGGTCGATTTGTTTGGTTGTCTTTGTGGATCACCTTCTCCTCGGAGACCTCGAGCGACTTGAGGTTGTTGCCGACGACGCGCAGCTCCTCCTCCAGCTCCACGATCTTGGACTCGCCGGTCTCGGCGCGCTCCTCAGCGCGCTCCAGGTCGGCCTCAACCATGGCCAGCTTGCGGGCCACCTAATGAATTTCATCAATAATTATTAAAGGAACAAATAAAAAGACGAATTGTTAAAAACGGAATAAAGAATCAACTCAAACACAAACACAAAAGTATGAATGGTGGGGTTTGGTCAGTGTAGGTCGGAGTCAGTAGAGGTTCACAAAAAATGGGAAATGTTATGATGACGAATAGATAAAAATGATCGGTTTCCTTAGTAGAAAATCACAAAAAATCTCGTACCTACGAATCATGCTGAGGTTAATACTGCTGGTATGCACTATGCACTCATTTGTAATAAGAGATGGCTAGCTCAAAATTTGAGTATGGGTAAAACAAAACAAGTCCTTTCGCCAATCAAACTGAGGACTATACCTAGGCGATGGGAGTAATAGAAAAAATGAATAAAAACCTCGAAACGGAAACTAAAAAACTTTAAGTTAGGTAAAAAGGATTAATCCATCCTACTCCAAAAATTATTAGGATCAACTTCGAAAAAGTTAATGGAGTGACTGGAATAAATAGAATTTGCAATTGCCTCATCGTATTTCCTATCGGCCTCCTCAGCGAGGAATCTGGCCTCCTTCAGCTGGTTCTCCAGAGCCTCCATGCGCTCCTCATCGGACAGGCTGCGGTTCTCCAACACCTTGCGCATCCTGAACACCAGCGGCAAGAAAAACGTCATTGCTTTAACCTTCATTTTATGTCACTTAATAATCCATATTTTGAAAGTAATCGTTTGGAACGACTCAATTCTCTTGCCATTTCCTTTCAATTAAAAGAGACAATCTAGCACTAGTACGAATGGGTCCTTTGCCATGCTGTTAGGTTCTTTTTAGCAAAAAGGAATCGAGGCAGAAATAGTAAAACTGAAAAATCAGAAAAAGAACATAACGAAAAATGCTACTAATTAAAGTTTGTCTAATACCTACTCTTAGGTTAGCTATAATCCAACAAAAGGAATGCAACCTTTTTAGTCAGCAAAAAAAAAAGATGTCAAGACGAAAAAAGCCAGACAGCACTCTCAACTTAAAGGCCAAAGGCCAATCAATCAATCAAGAAAAATGGCCCTAATGCTAGAAACGTTTTTCGAGGCAAACATGAATCTGTATGATTTTAAGTCATGTGTGAAGCTCTGATTCATCGTGGATTGGATGGCGCACATGAATGGCTGAGTGGTCATGGATGAGTGTGCAAAAGTGCGTCCTTGAAACTCATCAGGCTTCGCCGACCACAAATACGGTTCCGATCGGTGCACACAACCAGCCCTCCACGTCAAAATGGCGTCATTCATCGTTCGTCATTAGTCATCGCAGTTGTGCAAATTTGTTGTTTTTGTCGTTGTTTCTCACCTCCTCGTACTTGCGGTCGGCCTCCTCGGCGATCTGCTTGGCCTGGCTGAGCTGCGTCTCCAGCATGGCCACGCGGTCGTCCTCCATGTTAGACTTGTTCTCCAAAGCCTTCCTTACACTACACCAAGCGTGCATCAATGCCAAAACAATCAAGCGATATTAGAGCAACACAAAAAAACGAGCAAATAAAAGGGTTTTATGTAAAACAAACGAATGGGTTAGGAAAAATTCTAGAATGCATGCCAAGCCCTTTCTTTAGGGTTGGTAATATTCAACTCAAGAATCAAAATGAAAGCAAACGCTCTATTTTATTTACCTAGAAATTTCCAAGGCAATCGAATACAAACGCTCATGCCTCTTGTTAATATTGATTGATTTAGTAACGATGAAACAATGCTGTAAGTTGACTTTTAGCAACTACAAAAAAGTAAAAAAGAAATGGCAAGATTGCGTTTTGATCTCTTCTATTTCCATAATTTGTAAAGAGAGTGCTTGCGAAAAAGTACGTTTCCCGCAAATACTCTCTTTCTCTTCTCCAAGAGAAAGTTAAAAGAGCCAAATATTTAAATTTTGCTGTGTTTGAGTGTGTTGGAATCTCACCGCTCAGACTCGTCGGCGGCGTGGGATGCCTCGGCCAGCTTCTGGGTGGCGGTGGCCAGACGCTCCTCGGAGCGCTCCAAGTCCTCCTCCAGCAGCTGGATGCGACGGTTCAACGCGGCCACCTCGCCCTCAGCCTAATAAACATTAATTAATCACATGATTACACAAAAGCTAATGTAAGTCCAATGCTGATTAAATGAAAGATTCATGCAATGTACAAAAATGTACAAAAAAATTGCGCTGACTTATCAACGACCTCCTCGAGCGTTAGGTCTGGGGAATTAGGAGTGTTATGGCATGTTTTTGGATTATACAGTTAAGATTTGGCACTGCAGAATTGGGCACACAATTATTCGTTTGATGAGCTAAAATATCACTTACACAACCTCTTATGTTAGCATTAGTGATGCCAGCTGACAGTTTGGTATGTCAGTAGTCACCGTTAAACGATTATCTAGAGGTAACCGCAAAGACAAATCGCTTAAAGGGAGCCCCAAACAGCCACTTGAACTATGCCATTGCACACTCACGTTGTTTAGCACATGTTCACCTTGTTTTACATCATCGACTACAATAAATCAAGCAATAAGTTTCCACTCTGAAACATTCATTTTGCTGGCAAAGGTGATGCAAGAGGCGCCAAAGCTACCTTTGTCGCATTCAACACGTGGTTAACACATCATAGACAAAAAAGCAAGTGTAGGTACTTCACAGTGCAATATAATACTTCACTACTCACGAAAGGCACGAGTGAAGCCACGGGGTCGAGGGGCGGCGACCGGAAACACAGCCCCAATCCACTCTACGCCTAATGTCACCTAACTAATATGAACAGTACTGTAGGCTAATACACATGCATAAGTGAAAAAAAGAGAATTGGTGAAGCAACAGAAGGGAGTGAAAGTATTGTGTAGCAGATTTCAACAGCATTGTGTAGACTCGTCTAAAGTGCGACGCCATCCGTCTCGCTTCACGTTGTCACGCATCAACGGGAACGACTGCGAGAGAATCCGTCTACAAAAGGAGACCTACTAAAAAAGACGATAAAACCAGAAGATAAATCTTGATCTATGTACTTTAGAACAACAATATTCTGAAAGGGCCATCTAAAGTGCAAAACAAGTGGGATTGTGATTCAATCTGTTTTGATTCATAAGAATCACTTCTTTCTTCCTTCCTAACGCTTTTTGGAGGCCAAAATAGATTGAGCATAACATACAAAGTGGGCAACAAGCGATCAGTCACATTGAAGGCAGCAATGGCTTTGGTAAAGGGGGCCTTGAGATCAGCTAGCGGTCTCGAAGCAGGAAGAACTTGAGTGGCTCAAGCCAAAAAGGGCCTGAGGCAAAGCGACCCAGGTAGTCATGCCACACAACGAACGGTCTGTCTGACTCAGACACACTCATGGGCCACCAAACCTGTGCCCATCATGAGGCCCAATATTCAGCAATATACTGGGGTCACACATCGCTCTTGACAGCTACAAACCCAGGCTTCTTCAATGGCCTTCCTCATGGACTAAAAAGAGGATTAGTACTATACGTGAACAACCAATCAAGTAATACACGTACATTTTGCATAGAGCAATGAGTTAAACAATCATTGATAAAAAGATATAAAAAGATAAATACATGTGTCTGTCCACGCCTCTAAAAAAGAAGAAACCCTCTTAACGTAGTAAAAAAGGTAGAATAAGGAAGTGTTGAGTAGTGATCCATTGGGAGGACTAATGATTGACAAAAAGGGAAAAGACGACTTATAGAGTGATTGAAGACAAAAGGTGATTGAAGATTGAAATAATGGCCTACTACTGGCATATGCTCTCTTTGCTTGCATGTAAAATGCATTAGTTTCCAAGCCTGAAGGCAACTTTTTTCCAGGGGCGAAAGTGAGACTGACTACGTTTGGCTCAAATCTACTGTGAGAAAACGAGAGGCAAAACTGAGGGAGTAAGCAGTCCTTCCCACGGATCACCAGCCAAAAAACTGAAATAAAGCCACTCAAGACAGAGAGAACAAATGCAACAAGGCTTGATTGAGGTGCGACTTTTTACGGGGAAAGTTGAGAAAAAACGACCACGCCACCCACCCATACACGCACTTGCGGCTTAAAAAAGAGAGCCAAGAAGAGCTTCTAGCTCGATTTGTGTCTAGCAATAAAAACAGAACTGACTATATGTAGCAATAAAAACGAAACAAATTTACCTTTGAATGCTTTCAATTGTGAAATAAAAGGCAAGAACTAACAAGTGTGTATCCAAAATAACGAGATTACTTGAGCAAAAATCTAGAACATTTCTTACTAGATCACAGCTAAAAAACTTCAATTTTATCAAAAATGGTCCTCAAAAAAAAAAAGAATAGCCTTACATAAGCGGAATAGAATGCATTTGACCTTGGGCCAAGCCCAAAGGTCTTTTTTGCAGTACAACACCTACAGAGGAATAACATAAAAAGGGTTTCAAATAAAGGAATTTGCGGCCTTGTCGAGCCCTGAAATAAAAGAGAATTGATGGAACAGATGCAAGCACGTGTTGGATTGAGATCGCCCACGTGACTGCTGCAACCACGCCCCGAATAAATAGCCAAAACCTAAACTCAAAATGGAGATTTGATAGACTGCAAACAACATTTGACGGCCTATGAAGAACAATCAAGTGATCAATAAAGGAAAAAGGGAATGAACAAATGATAGCACCTTCTCCTTGGCCATGGTTTCGTCCTGCAGCTTGCGATGCATGTCCTCGCACTCGTCCTTGAACTTCTCCATCTCCTCCTTGGTCTGCCTCATCTTCTTCTTCAGCACGTCCAAGATGTTGCTGCCCTGCACCTGCTGCTGCGTGCTCATGTTGAAGGATTTTATTTATACAATTTACGACAGAACTCAATGGCAGAAGAGGCAGATCGCGACTGAGGCGAGGAAGCGAGCAGTGCTGCTCAGCTAGACCAATGGCAGCAACGCACACCTTGCCTGGCCACACACCAAAGCTTGTTTCGCAGTGACTGTGACCAGCAAAAACGTCTGCAAAAGCGCCCAAACCAAGCTTCT
>JAOXNJ010084837.1:0-12022 GCA_028566655.1 Metis holothuriae
ATCTATAATCGGTTGCTAACCGACGAGGGCGAGAATGACTGTGAGAAGGGGCGCAGCAGGGAAGGTTACAGCCGTGTTGAACTCGAACATCTGGAGCAGATCGACGATGAAGACGAAGATCTGATGCTGGGAGTATCGGAGCAGCGTCGAGATGGACATCGTCTGCAAAAGATAACAAACGGGTATATTTGCAAAGCAGGTCACAAGAAGGCAATCGACTCGATGGGTCAAGTGGTCGCCTGATCAAACGCTAATTAAGAATGTGGCCAGAGAAAATTGTGTTTGCAGAACACGCACCCGGCCAAGTCTAGTAATTGCTTAGTAAGTAGTACAGTGCAGTATGTGCCTCGAGGCCAGCAGAGCCTGGGGCAGAGACAAACAGAGCACTCGATCTGTTTTCTCTCCAACGACATTGACGACACCCCGATGCACGATGAGGGGTGCTCGTCGTCACAGGTCGGTTGGGGTGGCAGTAATTGGATGAGACCGAGGCGTCGTGACTGTGCCTTGATGCACTTTTCGCTTCGACACACAAACAAAACCCTTGGAGACTACCCATGAAATGCAAATAGCTCCGTGCCATTTCATCGCAATGCTCATAAAAGAGGACGTCTCCTACAAGCTTTATGAGGGCTTTATTCACAATGATGACACGGGGAATGAGGCAAGACTTGGCTCAAACTTGACAGCCATGGGCCTGTGCAATAGGTCTTTCTTAACATCTCATTCATTTAGGGCCAGAATGCAAGAGAGCTTGTTTCACAAGGGTTGATGATTGGATCGCAACAAAGACAAAGACTGAACTAAACTAAACTATCTGGAAAAACGAACAGCTAAACAGGAGCTATAAGACACAATGCTGAAAACGAAAATATTGTTTTGAAAGAGGTACGAGGGGAGCAAGCAGAAAAATGGGGTAAAGTAATTGTTTTAGCTCTGCAAAAACTGTCTTAATAACAATACTAGCTCGTCGTTCTGTAGTCTGCTCTTTTTACTGCATCCCAGCAACAAGCTTCTGGTACGTCCTATGTTCCGAGTTCGAGGGCTCCAATAATGGCTTCCTCGAAAAAGGCAAGCGCACAAGCTACTTACTCCTTGCTCGTTCCGAGTTTCCAGGTATCAAGGAAAGAGGTGAGTGGGCACAAGCCGCACAACGAAGCACGCACGTACGTGTATTAGCCTCGTGCTACCACAAAAGCAGCTTCTTGGGGGGGAATGCGGATTCATACGAGCGGCTCAACTTCTTTCCACCACGTCCTTTCCATAACAATTGGTGGGAGATTGAAACACTCAAACGTTGCTATAGAAAATCTAAATTTTTATTATTATTACGTATATCACTTTGACAAGCCTCGTAAACAAGTAAGTGAGACTACAAGGTTCTTTTTTGCCATGCTCTAGCGGAATAATGTCAGTCACTGCACACCGTATACAGGCTGCCTTTTCTTCCCTCACTAGCAATCAAACGAAGAAATGAAGCACACCCATGTGCAAGCAACTAATAAAGAACCTAGGTTGGGACAAATAAGATACAGCGAGCAGCGTTTGATGTGGCGAAGGTTGACTAGGTGGAGTGGCCGATCAGACACAACATACGCAATGCGACTACTTTGTGATGTCAACCAGACCCTTTTTCGCGCTTCCATTGACATTTCTGGGTCTGGTGTGCATCTGCGCTTCGTCTGACTGACCGACAGATGGTAGAGTGTGATAATGACTTACGAAAACGAGAGCGACGAGGACGGCGACGATGTACGATGTGGACGAGGCGCCACGGCTCACCAACTGGTAGTGGGCTCCACTCAACACGTTCCTGAGCAAAAACAACAACACTTTCAGTTAGGCAGTGGAAAACGCAAGCCATCAGACAGATGAGATTGTGATACATTCTGAGGGCAAATAGATAATACTGTATAGGGTGCATGTATTATGTGCGTCCGTGGTTCTCCCCTGGGAGGGCCGAGTGCACTTCTGCTATTTCAGACCTGATCGCAAAAGGCTGGAAGGGCGATTTAGAGCGATTGAAAGGAATTGATGAGCTGGGACTAACCGCAAAGGTGTTTGTACCCACGAAATCAAGTGAAAAGTGAAAAAAAACCTGCCTCTACTTTTTTTGGGGGGAGGGGGGATCTTCAAAATATGTGACAACTTTTCAACAATGCCAACATCGCAACACATTTTCATGCGAAGTGGAGGTTTAGCGGCTGCAGTTCCACTTCTGGTGCAATATTAGCAATGGTAAAAATAATTTGCGTATTGAAATTGAATGAATTGCTTCACAAACGCCACGCCGTCGAATTTTCCGATGTCTATTGGGTCATTGTACTCTCTACCATTAATTATTGTTTACTTTACCTGAAAAATCCTTTGTTATTCTCACTGTCGGCCAAACTCTTAACGCTGGCCATAAGAAGATCGTCGTAGCCGAGAAAGTGCTTCAACACGCTTTTGCTAAGTTTATCACCAAAGCAAGCATCCTCGTCAGGGTTCAGCAGCACCAGCTTGACGGACACATTTAACTTGGCCCTCGTCTCTGGCGACAGTCGAAGTAGACCGTACTCGAGACTATATTCCAGGATAGCCGTGTCCAGCGTGACTACAATTAAAGAAGAATTTACAGAAGTTGCAAGGAAGGGGGGAGAAAAGTGACAAGACAAGCTTATACCAAATTTTAGCATCACCTGATGGGCGAGTATAAGGAATCAGTGACTCCTCTGCTTCCTCTGTCTCCCCAATTTCCTCTTCGACATCCGTCTGGTTTGCCAATTGGTGATCAGCAATGAAATGGTGATGGCCTTGAATGTTTTCTGAATCTTCGTCCAAGTGAAGCCAGTGGTCAACATCCTGAGGCTCTTCGACAATCTCAAAAGTCGAATTTTTGCCCGCCTCATCTTCTGAAACGATCGTTTCTTTCTTGGACGGTTCATACTCTGCACTGTGGACTACGTCGTTATAGAGTGCGGACAGCAGGATGTAAAGGTCGTCCGCGTCTCCGTGTTGGCGCATATTAAACAATCTCCTCTCCCTGGCATAACTATCTTCCAAAGTGTAGTGGTCGGTGTCGATCTTGTCGGAAAGAATCTCCACGCGCAGCACGCCGTCCTTGGGCCAGTTGTCCTTTACCTGCGATGTTGAGATAAAAGCAGAGTTAGAGTCAATAAACATTAAATGATTGCCAGTGATTGTTACATTTAAATGAAATATTCCAACTAAGAACAACTGTGCTTCCAACGAACATCATTGGCTAATGTACTTTTGCAGCCCCCTGCTGCGCTCTCTAATTCGCAGAGGCCATTCATTGTTCAAAGTTAGCAACTTTGAGAAAGACGATTGATTCTTCAAGATGAAACCTTACAGATCTCTAAAGACTCCAATCTCTAACGTGATAGCTTACACTCTCCAAGCAATTGATGTGCGTCCTGCCGAAGGCCACGTGCACGTACACGAGCGAGATCAAGCACCCCAGAGCCTAAACAAGCAGAAACACATTAACAAACATCTTTGAAGAGGCCCTAAATATGTGCACAATCGCAAAAAGAATTGAATTCTGACGGCGACGAGCACGGCGGTCTCGATGGCCCTACGCGCCCTGGCGCCCACGGCGTCGGCGTAGGCCAGGCTCAGCTTGTGGAACAGCGCGTGGAAGAGGTGATCGCGCACACTCAGCAGCGGGTCTAGTCTGTTGGCCACGCCCACGTTGTTGTTGTTCAGGTCGGCCATGACGGACCCGTCGATGATCGGGCTTCTGAAGGGCCGTCGTCAAGCGTTGTCACTTGTGGCTCCGTCGTCAGCCCAGCGTCAGCTGTCGCGACAGCTGACGGCTGTGACCAGCTGCAGCTTCGAGAAAGCAAGGCACGCGCGTCGCACCATGCAAAACGTAAACAAAGGGAGTGACGTCACGCCTTATCTAGCCGTCAGTTCGTGACTAACGCATCAAACGACATTAGTCACTGAGCGTTTGTGCTAGTAGGTATACCTTCTCAATTCTCCCTTCGTGGCCTCTGCATTCCAGACAACTTGAAGTTCTCGTCGAAGTCGCCAGGCACTTGATCGTCGACATGGACTTCTTCCGCAAGAAGCCCACCATCAAGGGTCCGTCATTAATGTCTTGCGCACCCCGATCGTTTTATGATTGAATTGCTTCTCGTTGAATAGAGCAACAGCGCGCGACGGACCGCGCCGTGCGCAAGGCCGAGCGCGACGTGGAGCGCGACCGCCTGCAGCTGGAGCGCGAGGAGAAGAAGCTAGAGGCCGACATCAAGCGCATGGCCAAGTCGGGCAACAAGGAGGCGTGCAAGAGGCTCGCCCTGCAGCTTGTGCAACTCAGAAAACAAAAGAATCGGAGCCACCAGGCCACCTCTCAAGTACTATTTACAACTGCATTGCCTTACATTAATTGATTTAGGCGGAAAAAGGCGTTATTTGAGTGAAAACCTTGTTGGTAGATCAAGGGCGTGGGCTACGCGGCCAAGTCGATGGGCGCCAACGCCAGGTTGGCCGAGACCATGGGCGAGACGTCCAAGACGCTGGGGGCTGTCAATAAGGTCATCAATCCCAATGCGGTGGCTAAAGACATGCATAACTTTGCCATGGAGAACGAAAAGATGAATATGACTGAGGAGATCAGTAAGTTAATATCTCTATATACATGCTTCGTGAATTGATTCATGTTTTGGTTTTGTTTGACCAGTGAATGACGCTTTCGACGACATTCTGGCCGACTCCGACGACGAGCGCGAGGAGGAGGCCGTCATTGCCAAGGTGCTCGATGAGATCGGCATCGAGGTTTCGGGACAAGTACGATAAAAAGCCTTATTCAATCTAAGTGACTGACTTGATCCAGTTTGAATGTGTGTTTGAGATCAATATGATTCTTTTCAGATGGCAGCGGCTCCCTCTGCTCATTCGGGCGGTCTTGAGAGCACGAAGGAGAAGAACGCCGGCAAGAAGGATGCTGAGAAGGAGATCGAAGACATGCTGGCACAACTTAGAGCTTGAAAAACATGATTATCTCGTTTACTCCATTCGTAAATGTGTGTACTCGTAATTTGCTTACTCTGCCTTTTGAAAGAAAGCGCTGATGATGGCAAATTGCGACGGCACGGTTTTGCACAGTGAAAGTCAGACTTAAAGTGACAATCGTTTCACGATCAATAAATATTTTTGATTCGATACTATACGGCATTTTATAGCAATGCATATAAATCTCTGCCGGGGCCTCTTTAAATTGAATAGAACCAATGCAAATAAAAAGGCTACTTCAGTATGAAAGTAGGAATTTATGTTAATATATTTTGTGGCAATTTGGCCACACTTTTAGAGTCAACCAAGGTTATTATTTATGTATCTTAATCCAATTTAGCGTAGAAAACCGTCGAAATGAATAATCCTTTTCTACTAACTAGGTGCATCGTCCATTAATGTCTTTACTCATCAGTTGTCACCAACACCAAATGACAAATGTTCCGTTCCATGTCGGTCTATCACTTCAAGCCATCAAATGAACTCGACTCGAACCGAGGCTAATTTTTGGCGCGACTCAACCCTATACCAAAGCCCTCTAAAATGTAAACAAACCGACAAAAACACGTGGGGAGGCCTGACGTCACTCGAGTTTGACATCGCAAAAAACGGAGAACACGAAATATCCTCGCTTAAACAATACTTAAAGTTCAAATTTAGGTGTTTCGTGATGAAGTTTAAGCGTCAGAAGAAGGTGAACAGGATCCTGAACTTCTTCCAGACCAACTTCGGCCACCGCACCCCTTTCCAAGTGCTCATCGACGGCACATTCTGTCAAGCCTGTCTCTCCGTAATAATAATTCACTTCAAATCACAATTTTTTTACTCTAAGTTCTATTATAAGTTCTATTATGTCAAGTGCTTTTTAGAGGAAGATCAATATTAGGGATCAGTTGCCGAAGTACCTGGGCGAGACGAAGCTGCTGACGACCAAGTGCTGCATCGAGGAGGCGGAGAAGCTGGGGCCGCAGGTCAGCGGCGCGTTGCACATCCTCAAGCAGTTCCCCGTCCACAAGTGCCCGCACATGGCCAACTCCATTCCCGCCGTCAAGTGCTTCAGGGACATGCTGGGCAAAAGCAACGAACACAGGTACAAAAAGGTCGATATTCATCCTTGACTAAATGCCCTTTAATTGCCCTTCTTGTTTACTGAACAGATACTTTGTGGCGAGTCAAGACGAGGGGATGCGCGATCGCGCGAGACGCGTCGCCGGAACTCCAGTGCTCTATCTGCACCATTGTGCGCCCACATTAGAGAAACCTTCGCCGAACAGCACCAAGGCCGCACTTAAGTCCACTATGGAGAGGTTATAAACATTTTCTTTTAATGGTTATACATTAAGTGATTAAATGGAGTTAAATTGCTTTAATGTCCAGAATGGAGTCTGGTTCGAAGAGTGCTGGTTTGCAGTCGCTCAAGTCTGAGGTCCTGGGTGAGGATGAGGAGCAGAGGGTGAGGAAGCGCAAGAGACATTCGGGCCCCAATCCGCTCTCTTGTCTCAAGGCCAAGAAGAGAAAGGAGAGCAAAGGCCAAAGCAATAACGACAATCAAAAGGACAACAAGAATAATGATAGAAAGGAGGAGGGGGAAACGGGGCCGAAGAGAAGGAAGCGTTTTCGCAAGCGCAAAAATGCCACTGATAAAAAGATGTCAAGTGCTGAGACGAAATCCGTCAACGAAACCCAATGAAAATCAGCTAATTTGTGGTCAATGTTCCCTTCATGAATAAAAAGGGTCGTATCATAAACTTCATTTCGATCCATGCGAAAATCTTGAAGTGTTCTTTTCAAGGTACGAAGCTATTATTGTAAGAATCGAGGTTGGGTTAACCACTAAACACACATGTTGTGACATTTGCCCTTAATGCACAGCTGCTTTTAGAGCCAGGAGTTAGTTGACGTCATCACCTTTTAAATCCCTTTTTTGAAAAGAATTCTTGAAACTATAGTGTCGAGATGGTAATGAAACTGGACAACGAATCCTCTTACACTGTTTATTCGTTGTCCTACTTGGCGCTGAGTGTGGCCATGTTGACGGGCGCCTCCAGCCTCCGCGCGCTCGGCCTCAGCGCCGACCACCTGGCGCTCTGGATGTGGCCAAACATCAGCGAGGACAGACACTTTCTGCACTTCTACGCCAGGAAAACCAGCATCCAACTGCTCGTGGACGCATCCATCCCCTTCGGTACTTTCACTACATTGCTCCATTCAATAGGAGAATGTGTGTTCATTCATTGCGTTTTGCTAGGGTATTTTGTGGGTCTTATCTGGGTGCACATGGCCAGACACGAGTGGCAATGGGCGTCAGTCTCCTCCAATTCTTCCCTGTTTACCCAAAACCTCTTCTTACTGCCTCTAATAACGTCTTTCATTATGGCACTTGCGGTCTTTATCAGAGTCTTTGCTTGGACAAGAAATGAATGGGGTTCGCATCCTTACACCGTGGCTCTGCACAAATTTGCCAGTCTTGCTAATAACGAGGATGACCTTAACATTGACAGCAACCAAAACGAAAATAACGTCAACAACGACGAAGATAGTAATAATGGCAATAGTAATGACAACAATAATGGAGGTGAAGAGAGGAGTTGCGAACAGTTAATAAATGCCATCAACACCGAGTTTAGAAGGCAAGAAGGAACATACAAATAAATCCCTTTTATAAAACATACTTTTCCATTTTTAATTACCGATTGAAACAACCAAATCGCTCCTTTTTTAATTGATCACTTAATAACTTCTAATTTTTTACTAGTGTGGACAAGTTTGCGTGCAGGCCGAGCGCCTTCTCGTTGCTAGTGGTGACTGAGCACTACTTGGTGCTGATAGGTCGCTATCCCTGGCAAATTCGACTGGCAAGACAATCGGATATACGACTTCGACTGATACAGAGCGATCATCACGCCCTCTCACTAAACGGACAGTTGGGCGGAGCTCAGTTTCTGTCGATTCTGGTGCAGGACGTGGCTCAGAATGCCGAATTCGAGTTCAGATTGAGCTCGCTGGAGTTCCAGAATCTGCAGGACAAGTTGTCGAGGCCCATTGAGAACGAGAGCGAGATTCGTGTCTTCAAAACCATCAGTGAACGCTTCGTGGACGCTTTCGTGGCCCAAGTACTCGATCAGCCTCGAGTTCGAGTCCGGGCAGAGGAGGACTCGTGTGTCGGCTGCATGGAGAAAGCGGCCAATATCAAGTTAATAAGGAGATGTCATAACAGACATGCCACCCATAATCCCTGTGTGGATTGCAATTGCAGACCGATGTGGTGCATCGATTGCATGGCAAAGTGGTTTGTCTCCAGACAGGACCAAAGCAGACCGGAGACTTGGATGCAGTCCACGTGTCCTTGTCCATCGTGTCGAAGCAGATTCTGCGTGGTTGACGTCGCCATTGCCGAATTTCACGAGTGACTTGGAAATTGGCAACAAAAGGTTTTGAGTTGGCTTGTCACCTGAGATCTTGATGTGATCAAACCTTTGCGAATCAGAAATGAGATGCTTAATCAATGCACATTGATACATCCAAACTTCTCACGTTTGTTTTATTAATTGCTGTGGTTTTGCAACGAATGAAACATTTTGTACAAAGCAACATGGAGTCAAGCTAAGGCAAATGCAATCAAGGTTTCCAACACACTTCGTGCACAGTGACCCAAAAGCTTTAAGAAGCAAAAACAAAATCAGCGCAGGACAATTAACATTGGCTACGATGCACCAGTCAATTTTCGGGAAATTCACGTCTTTCTCCTCAAATATCAAGCTTCCACTCTTCGCTTTAAATCTTAAAAGAAGCTTTCATTTGTACTGATGGTACATGTCAAAAAAATTAATTGAGCTTTTACGCCCCCACTTTGTATTCATGTATGGGTCTGAGTTCAGAGCAAATGAGGGATTCAATGACCCATTTAGTGTTGACGACACAAATATTTCTGCTCCTGGCGTTCTCCAAGACTTTGATAGGGGCGCCATCCAGATCCACAACGACCATATCGATGCTGCCCACGTCAGTATCGATGCCTCCTCTGCTTCTGCTCCAAACAGACGCACCCATTCGACTCAACAATTGCTCCCAAGCCTTTAAAAAATTTTCACTGGTAGATGAAAGCAATAACTTGCGGTCCTTTAGTAAATTTGTTGAAGCTAAAGTCTGCACGGAACTCATTTTGGGCTCGATGAGCTCCTTGTCAATGACGCCATTGGGTAAAACGTAATCTATAATTGGTCTCAATTCGCCCTTGTCTACACTGTGTTGAACCCACTCAAAACTGATTCTCGAGAGACCAAAGGCCAAGCCGACCAAATAGGTGAGTGTACGACAGTGACGATTCGAAACGACGTAGGTGGAAGATGGATGGAAAGGGCAACTGGTGGGTAAGGTAGAAAGTACTGCACCGCCATGAGACCGAATTAAGGAGCTTAATTCATTCTTGTTGAAGTATTTTGCCGTCCGTGGATCGTCAAAGTCTTCTTCATCAGTGCTCTCTTCTTCAAGTCGTGTTGAAAACTCGTCGTCATTCTCGGGTGGACGCTTGGCTTGTGTTATAAGGAAATTGAGGCCCACGAAGAGATCACTATGTCGCTCTGGTAAAACAGAGATAAATATTAAAATATCATACTTAATTTGCCCAATGGTAACTTAAACCTGCCGGAATGATTACAATAGGTAGAGGCTCCTTGTTTATATCACCTGACGCAGCACGCTTCTTTTTTGTACTTGAGAACAGCTTTTGACGAGATCCCTTACTTCGCGACTTGCCACCGCTCTCACTAACTCCACGGCCTTGTAAATCAATCGTTCAGAAAGCAATGAATATATCCAATTAAGAAAATAATAAAAGTCGCAATCACCTCTCGCCTTCCGACTCGATCTGGGCGTGGTTTGATCTTCGATCATGTCATTCTCGCTTGTTTCTACAAACCCGCCGCCCTTCTTATTGCTCTTCCTGTTGCTACTCGTACTGACACTTTTGCTCAAGTCTTTTGATGGAGTGTTGGTGGTGCTCCTCTTAACCCTTCGACTGCTGCCAATGACGTTGTTGAGATCGATGTCACCGCCCACTATAAGTGGCTTGCAATCTCTTACCCAAGGCCCTCCTAAATGATGTCTCACTCTCTTGCATTGCTGTTCATCCAACAACGTTTCTTCGAATTTCACGACTTGCGTATCAGGATTTCGCGCCACAGATTGTTGTGACGGGTTGAAGTTCAGTGCGTACTCAACGTTGTCGTTATTGACGACTATGTTTACTAAAGCGGCCTTTACAGTGTGTCCTGGATCCGCCTTCAGAGGCACAGTGACTTCGTCGCCAGCCACAAGAGAAGTGGCTGGTATGATGGATGAGATAGGTAGTGTGCTAATAATGGAATCCTCGATGTATTTGATTTCGAAATGTGCCACCTTGTCTTCATCTGTGTCTACATCTTTCGAAGAATCCTCGCTTTCCACACGTTTGAGGACGCGAGCTGGCCAATAGCGACTGCGAGAAGGTTGTGCATAAAGAGCAAATACAAATGAGCCATCGACAACCAACGCATCCCCGATGTTGCAATTTGATTGCTTAGTTTTGGTTGCATTCGACGTTGGTGGCGTGGTAGATGTCGTGGTGTCGCTTTCGTCGATGACTTCGAGGTTCTTAGGCTTTGTTGAAGGCAGGGGAGCAGGCTTGGGTCTCCGGAGACACTTGACATCGATGTCAGGGTTAATTGATAGCCGATCTCTCTTCACATTGCACTCACTCGATCCGCTGGTCAAAGTGCTCTCAACGTCACCATTGTATCCTCCAGAGGAACTCGTCACCTTTGACATATCAGAAAGTCTGCCTTTACCGGGCTCTTTCGTCCCGAAATCATCCAAGCTGATCTGACTTGAGGTGGAGCAACTGTTGTCTAGAGTCTGGCAAAGCTCGTTAATAAGCTCGTTGTCGGTGCAAGTGTAGACGCGTGTGCAACGACGCTTGAGAACAAGAGAAGCGAAGATCGAGTTATATTGCGACTCCTCCATCAAGATGAGCTTTAGTGGAGCCTTAATCGACAAGGTCTTCGACAAATAAGGCTCTTCTTGAGGAGTGCTCGTCATTTTTGGCGCTTCCTGACTCCTCGCCAACTTCGAATCCTCTTGACTGTTGACCACCGAGGAAATGATGCCAGTCTTGGGCACTGGACTAATAGTCGAAGGTGATAGCGGAACATTGGCCTCTTTTTCACTGTTTTTCTCTGAGCCCTCAACTGCTACGACAGCCTCTGTCTTCGATTTCTCATCTAATGAGACATTGTTTGTTTCGACCTTGCGCCTGTTATCGCTCTCGTTTTCGTTCTTCTCCTCCTCGATGGAGCTGTCGATGACGACCACGCTCTGGTCGGCCGCATTCGTTTTGGCGTCCTCTTTCAGCTCGACAATCGACGCGTCTTTGTCTTCGCTCTCCAACCGAGGTCTCTTCTCCTTCCACATCTCATCGTCGCTCTTCCTGTCGTCGTTTCCTTCCTTGTCGTCATTGACGGCCCTCTTGCAGCTGGACTTGTCCGGCTCGTTCTTGTCGTCGTCGTCGTCGATGGTGAGCGAGGGCCACTGACTGGCCTCGAGATGAAGTCGGAAGCTGTCGGGTCGAGACGTGGACAAGAAGTCCTGCGTGGCCGCGAACGTGTCCTCGTCTAAAGACACAACACTCGTCTATCAAAATCCTTTACATCGTAAATGCGAGTATTATGAGTATATTGTGACCACCTCTGGGAGGCTCGTCGAAGATGTGGTCCTCGTCGTCGTCGGGGTCCAAGACCAAGGCCCTGTTCTTGTCCGACGCCATGACGAAGCAGTGCCGACGATGACGCAATGCGGAGGACAGCCGCCAAAGTACATTGGGCGCGTTGGCGCATTTTGAAACGCTTTGGCTGGTCACACCTAACTGCTTGTTTCAAGGTTATTATATGTATATAAGGTTAAACCATTACGAGTAAACAAAACGGCAGTGTTACGCAATTGAGTCAAACACTATATAAATGTATGA
>JAOXNJ010085059.1:0-10075 GCA_028566655.1 Metis holothuriae
AAGGCAAAAGGGTCTGGCTCGCTTTGCTCAGCTCGAGCTGGCTCGCGAGCTGAACACTCCCAGCTCGCCAGCTCGCGGGCCGAAAATTTTCAGCTCGATCCACCACTAGAGATACTATCTGCACAGAATCAAGTCTGCCTACACATCAGTCTGAGAATTATTCACAATGCACGTGATTGTGGGTGCCTTTTTTCATTTGCTCACATCCCCTTATTTGTCATTGTTTTACATCTTGGTGTAGTGAAGTTGTGAGGGATCGATCGAGTGAGCATTTACGGTGTGACAAAGTTCGAGGATGGGTGAAACAGTTAAATCTCAATTTTAGGTATTTTTCATCTACAATGTCAAAAAAAGGCTTAGTGTTAAAATGAAATTATGATTAGATTTCTAATTGCATGCATGTTAATAAAGTTGATGCTTTTCAGGTTCCTACAAGTGCCATTTCATCTTGCTTTGGTTTCTGGTTCACTTCTTCCTCTTCTTTCTTCCCATCCCTTTCTTCCCTCTTTCCAACAAAGCTCTTGTTGTCGTCCGTTATTTCCTCTTTATATCCTTCTCCTCCTCCTCTGGCTGCTGCAGTTCCTCAGTGCACTTCTCCTCTTTTCTCTTTCCTCTTGCAGCAAACGCTTTTTCGGCCCCAAAGGAAATTGCGCAGAGGAAGAGGAGCAGTGAGGTGACCAAGAAGATGCTCTGAAAATGCAACTTTCTTTACTCAAAGAACCCAATTCAAATGGCAGTCAGCTTCGTTGTTACCTGCAGTTCATTGAGGGTCAGGGGAAGCTGAGTTTGCTGGATGCTCTCAAGCAGCTGGAAGAGATTGTACTCGCCTGAGAGGATGTTCAGGAACCTTTGCCTCCTCTCGACCCTGGCAATGCTCTCATCCACGAGGCCAAAGTCGTCCAGAGCTCTGGGAATCGAAATAAAGGTAATTTCTGTTCAATTATCATGGCTAGTCTTTAATTAGGAGCCGACTTGCTTACTTCAAGAAGTTCTCCATGTCATGGCTGATGGGATTGAGCTTGTATGTAGAAGAGCCAGGTGGAGCTCCAGTCCCTCAGGTTAGGCAGCTTCACGTAGTTGACCATTTTTTGGCCGTCAGGAGTGACATAGAGTGTGTTCAAGTGAAATTCGATTGCGCTTCGGTACGACACCATGGCGTAGCTCCCCTTCACCACCTCCTTCAGCTTCATCTAATTCAATGAGATGACCTTAATCACGTTTTGAGAAGTGACATCATTGAGTCTCGCCAAACCTTTTCAAAGTTGAAGACATAATCCAGCTCTGTGATGCGGCTCCACAACCTTCTTGCCAATGGATTGGTGATCAGTAATTCTTGGCCCCATGAGTACGACACTACCTCGAATTGATTCTGTTTTTTGGTGTCCCACAAGAAATATTAAGTGCTCATCAATGAAACTTGAAGCTTTGGCATTAAGAGGCAAAAGAGACTCATTTAATTGAAAGTGATGCAGAAAGTTCACCTGGTTGATTAAATCTTCCACGGACGAAACCTTGTCATACTGGCCAGGGTCAATGAGGAACGACTTGATGAGGCCACTGTAACCCGCAAGCACAATTAGGTCTTTGTGACCTTTCCAAATGTAAGCTCACTTCTTGTCAAAAGAGCACAAATTGTGCTTTACCATGGGGTACTTGAAGTGGCTTGGAAATGCTGTGATGGAGAAATCCACCTCGTGTCTGTAAATCTTGCCCAGCTGGCCTAACCAACCGTCGGAGCTCAACCTGCCGTAGAATTTGGCCTCAGAATCGAAGGAGACGAGGGCATTGCGATGCTTTAGGTACATGTTCAAGAGGTCCACGGCCACTCCCCAATAGTTTCTACAAGAAATTTGTGATCTCGCCATAAGGCCTTGTTATACAAGGACCACTTGTTCCCCTATCATTTATTGGAGGAAACTTTATACTGCAGATAGGCAAGTTTTTTGAGAAAATAAGGGAATCTAACCACCTTGGACTGTACGGTTCTGATTGTGCAACAATTGTTGTCCACATTCTGTTTATGATTAGAAAGAATAGATTATTACTATTGGATCCTCCTTCTTCCCTGGTTCTTTCCTTAGTCAGCTTTCAAAAGGGCTTCCTTGACTTTACAAAGATTTGGTTTTGTAAGGATATTTTAAGATTTGAAGGCCCCGGATGCTTTGTCAGAGGTTAGGGCATGAAACATTGATGAGATCACCATCCTTTTTTTCGGGAAAAAGTGACTTTTCATTAAGACAAGGCCAGTTGCCAAGTTGGTAATGGTTTAGGTGTTTGGTTACTAACAACCCTTGTGAAAAACTTATGAGTGCATTATAGTGTGTTCGTTTTTTGCCAACTTAAGTGTTATTTCCGAATTTGCAAAAGGCCCAATTACGGGCCACGAGCATCTGAAAAAGTCTTTACGGCAATTTGGCAACGAGAAAGCAAAGGATTTTTGTCATTTTCTCGTTCCCAACAGCAGCTAACTATTAAAAAGGAAAGAAAAAGTAAGATTTTGTAGATGGAAAGCCTAACCAAAAATCCTTCGGTTTTCTAGAACATTCAGCTATCAGGTCAGCTTTACTGAACAGGCATTAGAATCCCCGAACTTCTGAGAACGCTGTAAAACACAAAATACTATTGGCCCAGTGTTTAGAAACGCAGTGGGAAAGATATATTTTGGGCCATCTTCCAGAGCTGTTGAGGGCAATTGCAATGAGAGACATTAGATTTGTTAGTTGACGCACGTTCTTGTTCGCCGCAGCCAAAAACAGGTTGGTTATCTGATGAATGCAAAGGACGCCTAGGATGGATGTGTGCTTGCTCTGTTCTTCAAAGAAAGTATTTAGTCTGAGATGGACAAAAGGCTCTCGGTAGCAATGAATTTAAGCCAGACAGATAAGTGAAGAAGAGAGGAAACGAGGCCACAAATAGAACTCGACACATTAGAGAAATTTTGGTCAAAAAATCGCTCCAAAAACGACCACAAAGTCAGTCCGACGACTTCAGGACGACAGCATTCATTGGGACAGACAGACATCGGCCGCTTCAATATATCGAAGGGTGATTGATTGATTAATATTTAATAATTTGACGTTTCCTCTCTTCTTCAGTGTTTGCGGCCAAAGCTAGTCGACAGGGCTAGTCGTTGGGCGGCTCATTCGTCCCTCGAATCTTCAAGGGAGACAGTAAAAGGCGATGCAGCAGCTTTCTTGTATCTGGCTGGAATGTCGGTCGGCGAGCATCGTGGCTGTCGCCACATTCAGCCGCATTCAAGCCGGGGCCACTCTGAGGACGCGCTTCTAACATTCACGTAAATACGATATAGCAAGTACAATCAATCATTCAATCATTCAGCAATAAGAAGACTGATCTCGTTGCTCTAGGCCTGACAACCGTTGGCTTCGAGCTCCTTCGCAAAGTCTCCTCAACATTCGTCGCATCTTCACACTCATTCACACAGATGAGCTTTCTAGCCCACTACGACGACGAGGGTTCGACGTGACTGTTGGGGTGTGCGTCCGCATCACTCGTCGACTCCACACGAGCCTTCTTGGACACAGGCTCATCCGTGGAGGACATTGTGTGATTGTCGGACTTCTCGGCCGTGCCGTTACTGCTTTGGTCATTCTCGCCTCCCTTGCCGTTCAGCAAAGAAGTGCCGTTACCATTAGTGGCCTCTTCCTTGTGCCCGTTCTTCTCCGGACCATCCACTTCGGTGTTCTCGACAACATTGTTCCCAGCGTCGCTGTCTTTGCTCGTCTCATCCATCTTACTCTCTATCTCTTCAGCTTGTGCGTTCATACTCTCCTCTTTTACGTCGTCCTTGACAGCGACCTCGTTGACGGTCTGGTCGTTCTGCGGCATGTCCTGGTTCGACGAATCGTCGAAATTGGCCTTGCTAGCCTCGTTCTCGTCGCTTTTGTCGCCATTTTCAGCATTAGTCTCTTCAGCATTCGCCTTCTCTTCGCTTTCTCCATTGACGGCTTCAGTACCGTTCTCAGCATCGTTGCTCGTTTCAGAGCTGACTTCTTTGTTCGCCGGCATATTTTCGAGCAATGCCGGCTTAAGATCGTTGGCCACGTAATGCGACCACACGGCGAGCTCGACTTTGTGCGGTGTCCAGAATCCGCTTCCAGCTGTCAAACAATGTAAAGGTTTCCTTAGCATTTACAAGGGCAGATTTCTGGGTAGGTACATTCCTTTCATTGACAAAATAGCGTTACCTTGCTTGTTAAGCCTCTCAACGGCAGCGTTGATGTGCTCAACGAAGCGCAGGTACTCCTTCATGGTGTAGTCAAGCGACTCCACTTCGGGCATGGACAAGAGACACTCGTCGGCCATGAAAGGCGCAGTGCCGGGAGCCCCAGCAGCAAGAACGGCTGCGTAACACATCAAATGGAGATTTAAATAACGAGTTCATAATATAGGAGCGTCTTAAAGCCAATGACCAACAAAATCGATCAATCAGCCAATCGATGACAATCGAGTGAGTTGCCTTAGAAGAGTGAGTGCAATGTTAGGTCAAAGGAACAAAGATTTTCGGAACTTCTCGTTCGTCTGTAAAAGAACTGCAAAGAAGTAAGATATACATGTGCAAGTGACATGACGAGGCTCTTAGCGAGAAGAAACTGAGCCTGGCCTCGATTGGCGAAATGAAATGCCAACGAGCTAGTGGCGTGGTGAAAGGTAAATGGAGATCGCTCCCTAAGTTTGTAGTTGAGGAAAAGCGAAGCAAAGAGCGTCTTAAGTCGTCGTCTTGACGAATGATGAGCACCTGAGGCTAGTGTGGTTCCCACTCCCTTGAGATTGGTGAGCGTGGCCATGGCTGCTGCCAGATCGGAGCCGAGCTTTCGGAACGCCTTCCGGCTCTCGGTGGCGACGGCCTTCGGCGTGTTGATGCGCACCAGGTTCGTCAGTTGAGGGAAGAACTTGCCACGCTGCAACCAGGAGGCAACACCAACACTCAGGCCAAGGTGAGCACAGGTCAGTTAAAAGAGGAACCAAGGCCATAAACGCAACAGAGAAATAATACCAGGAATGTCAAAGGGATACGAAGAAGAAGTAAAAAGAGACGAAAGAGAGGTAAGAGCACAAAGGACGAAGCTCGAAAGAAGCGAAAAAATTCGTAATTGGGTTTGAAGAGGCTAATAAGAAGACTTAAAATAAAGCACGTAAAACAAAGCCAAAAGCTAAGAAGATTGATTCCCATTCTCAAGACTGATTGATCGATTTGCCAATGATCATTGCTCCTGTAAGTGTTTCAATGACGTGCTTTTAAGGCGGTAACACCTGAAGCCGTGGCGGGTCCGATCCCCTTGAGGTTGCAGAGGGCGGAGAGGGCGGCGTGCAGATCTCTGCGCTTGAAGAGGTTCCTGAAGGCCTTCTTCGTCTCCGACACGACCACGCGCGGGGTGTTCATCTGCACCAAGTTGGTCAGATTCGGCCGGAACTTGCCTCGCTAAAGTCAAATAAGAAACCAAAGAGGGACAAAATCAAAGAACGAAGTCACTCAAGGGGAATCAAGGCATGCCTAAGAGATTTGCCAAAAACTCAAAGGGGCTAAAAAGCAACCTAGAAACCTAGTATGGAGGAATGCGAACAAAGGAACCAAAGGCACTTCAAAAGAAGCTTCTCAATGTCATTCCAAATACGATGATATTGAAGAAGTCATTATAAAGCCATGATATTCACCGCCAGCTTCCACTTGATGGTCTGGACGAGCTCCTCGTGCGTGAGGTGCACGTCCTTGCCGCGCGCCTGCAGCTTGCGCGGAAGCTCGTTCTGGTACCTGCAATACACAAGACAAGAAACGTCAACATTTCTTCGATGACGCACAAAATGCGTCAATGCGCAGCAAACAAAAACATGGGATGGCAACAATCGACCCTAAACTAGGACCACATGATCTGAACTAAACAGAGAGAGAAATCGATAAAAAGCACTCTCGATTGATCTATGCAGACGTTGAAGAGCATTCAATAACAGATCTAGAATACATGAGAAAAAAGATAAGATCATTGGGAAGATGTCGGTGTTGTAGCAGTACCACTTGTCGAGCTTGATGATGTTCTCGGGCTTCTGGCTCTTGCTGTGCGCCTTGGCGCGGATGCACTCGTCGTAGAGGCCGAGCACGAACACGAACTTCTCGTGCGACGCCGACTCGAAGAAGTTCTGCGTCTTCACGCACACGCCCAGCCCCGACATGGTCTGGATCAGAGAGAACGCGGGGATCAGGACAGAAACAGAGAGTCACACGAGCACAACGCGACTAATGCCGAAACTCCAATAACAGCAATACAGCCTCTGTAGTCCTTTGCGTCGAGTCGGTCCTCGACCCGACGCGCGATCGAGTCGCCGCTTCGTGCACTCGAGTCGGGCTCGACTCGAGTCGACTCGAGTCGCGCAACTGCGGCGCGACGCGCGACAGCGACTGCGGTCGCCGCGCAAGAGAAAAAGGCGCGCACGCGCACCGGCGCGCGCTCCAAATTAATGGAAGAGAACGACCAACGACTACATACTGCAGTACTAGACTACAGAGAGTACTGGAGCCTAGGGGAATCAGGGGTGGCATTATACTTCATGTGCACTCTTTCACTGTTTGTGACATGTGGAAATAGTGCTCTCAAGATGTACTGTTTCACTTTAAGGCTCGTTTCCATACACTTGTTGCTTGGGCTCTGTCCTTCCCGCCCTTTAAACTTTAGCCTCTTGGTCTGCTTGGGATCCTTATTAGAGGTTTATCAGCTCACAACCAGTGCTTTTTCGGAAATTCGGACATTACTCCAACGAATATTTTCGTGAAGAGCTTATTTGAAATCGATTAGGTCTAGTGACCAAAAATGTGGAGTGTTTTGCAGAAGGGAATTGTTTCGGTTTCAATTTTAGTTAGGAGGCAATTTCTGCGCAATTGTTAGGTGCAAGGCATGAAATCCTATTTGGGAATTTGGCAAAGCAATAAAAAACGTCCTTTTTCTCCCTCGACACCGCGAAACGGATGATTCAGCAAGGAAACGAGGCTCCTACAACAACCTACAAACTATATAGTGACCGGCTTATGTAGCAGCGCTGAAGCCTGCCTTAGCAGTCTTTTTGTGGTGAAAAGTGTCACCCCTGATTCTGCGTCTGCCCGTCTGCCCGCCTTCCGTCTGCCCAGGCGGCGCCTGCCGCCCGATCTTTTATTTAGCGAGCGGCGCGGCTTCCTCTACACGCGCGTGTATACGAAATGTGTAGTGGCGCCCGCGGCATAACAGCTGCGACTCGAGACGAACCTAGTGCAGGTACTGTAGCTCGTTCTGGCAGCCTGGCTATCTGTTTTCTGTCGCTCCAACGTTCCAACGACTCGAATATAACGTCAGCCCAGCCTCTCTCCTATTTTCTACAATGCTATGAAGCAATCTTACTTTGTCGCTCTAGCTAAGCCAATATGTACTACTACGTCGTGTACTGTGAAGTGTTCTTTAATCTGTGTATTTGTGCAATTGTCACATCAAAAGTGCACAGTTTTTAGAGAAATTATAAGCTTTTTAGATGAGAATCAAGAGATTGTTTTAATGGCAAGAGATGTTTGTTTGGTGAGGTAATTTCCTTTCTTCTCGTTAACTGTCAAAGTTCAGAGACAAGAGCTAGAGTTATGAATGAGTCACTAGTTACTAGACTTGTTGGTTCATTATGATTCATGAATGAGTGAAGGTCAGACAATGCCTGCAAAACGAGATCAATTAGCCGCTCTCAAACTTTTGTTACATAGGAAACACTTGTTAAGGCAACTTTTTCAACTAGGAGTCTGGTTGAGTTGATTGTCCTGACAGTTTGCTGCACGTGGTTTTGCATTGTCACGTGGTTCGTCAGCTGACGCGGCGTCACCTGTCCGAGTGACGCATCTTGGCGCCCATCTGCTCCACCGCCTTTCTTCCGCGCCCAATCACCACTGACGCACAAATGCGTCAATCCACAACTTAGCAATGACCAACTGCACCGGAAAGCCATACACACTCATTCATTACTTCAGTCATGAACACCATGAAGCCAAGTTTGGGAAATATGCAAGTGGAATCAAGACACATCTCATGAATTAGATAGCATCAAATCAGAGTCATACATTCATTAAAATATCTCCTTGAATCAATTAAAAAGAGATAATTAAGAAATCATCTATACTCTCAGTTTTAGCTCTTTTTCATTTAAAATCTGCTTCATATTTATGTCATTTTTCTCTATTCATTTTACTTGAAACTTAGATTTGTGCAAAAGTGCTGAAAGTAGTTACTTGCTTCATTATTTGCCTCTGAGTCACCCTGTGCTCTATTGCATTAGAGTTCGTATCAGGAGGCATAAAAGAGTGTGTGTGCTTTAGTGATAGGAGTTGGCTCAGCCTGGATCCTAGACGTTCTTTTTTGCCCCTCCCCTCTATGTAGTGGCCATAATGTAGTGAGAATAAGTGCTGCAGTGGACAGAAAGAGGGCTTGTCAGCCCACGTGTTAGCTCTGCGTGCCTCCTCCATGCCAGTCAATGCCGAACAACTTGCCATGTTGCCAGCTGGCCACATATTACGTTCAAAACATCTCCTCTTCCACAATGATCTCACGAAAATTAGTTGATCAAAAGTTCGCTCAGATTCTTTAAAACGGCCCAAAAGTTGGCGTGCATTCCCATTTTCTCTCTAAAAGGGTCGCAAATGCGCTTTTTATTGGGCAGAAGGCAACTAAATCCCTGATTAAATGGGTTTTTGGGTTTGGGCGCTTTTCAAGACGGCCATGCTGGTCACACCTTCGTGCGGCCGGCCCGATTTTCGGGCAGACTCTGCCTGGGCAGACGAGGGCGGCCGAGAGAGAGCGGCGTCGCACAAAGAAGTGCGTGTGTTCGCCTCCAAGCTGCTCGCTCGCTCCTGCCAACAGCTGCGGACAGACGAGTGGTGCTCAAACCGGCCCCAAATAAATCGTTCGAGTCGAGCCCAAACTCCAATAATATGCTAAAACGCTTTTTGATTCGAATCGAGTTCCTCTGACTCGAGCCAAGTGAGCATTAGGTGGCCTTTCTCGGTAGCGGACTCGATCCCTGCAGGGTTTCTGTGTAAAGATCAGCCGAGCGTCGAGAGCGAGAGAGAAGCCAAGTTATTTAGCCAATGCATGGCTTTATTTACTGCTCTTTTATTCTATTTCTCTCCTTTTTCCCCCATTTTTAACACATTTTTGAACCAAAATGTGCTTTCTTTTTCGTGGAAATGTTGGAAATACGACTTGCGTTTTGGTCTTTGTGCATTAATTTCCTTTTTTGGAGTCACATTTTGGCATTAATCACATTATGGGGTCGAGCCATCGAGTTGGTTGGTCACCCTGTGCAGTGAGCACTCTGGCATCGCTACAATGGACAAATCGAATGGATGGCGGGAAACACCTACTTGGCATTATTCCTCTCATTTCTCAAAACATTTATTCACTTTTTTCCATCATTCCATTTGGTTCCAGGGCAAAACACGTGTAATAGGACTACTTGTGCACTCCAATTATAAATAATAGTGTTATTAAACTGTTCATAACTATATGTTATAAGTAGATTTGATTTAATTTTGATGTTAATCTTGGGTGTTTGCTATTCGATGATCTTGAGTTCGTTGTAGACAAGCATTTTGTAAGCAAGTTCTATGAGGTTTCGTTCAATTTTTGCCCTTTTTTGGCTTTATTGCAGCCATTTTTTTATTTTGCAAACTAAAAGTGCTAAGAAAATGGCATAGTTATGATATGATAAATAGAATGTATGTAGCTGGGAAGTCATAAATTAAGGTTGTTTTCGAAATTGCGAACCAGTAAAAAGAGTCGAGGTTGCGTGAGCCTTTCTATCTGCCAATGTTGCGCTAAACAATTGCATACTTTCTTTAGTGCTAGTGATTCATAGTAGACTAGACATCAGTATAATTTTGAAATGACCAATTATATTTCCCCTTTTAACTTGAGTCCTTTATTTAAAAAATCATTTTTTATAGGTCTAAGCAATTGATTGATTGATTATGCTGACTGAATAGATTGATTGTGCTCATCGCTCCTCCTGGAAGTAGGCCCTGTTCCTGTACTGCTGGTGCCTCTCCCCGCCATTG
>JAOXNJ010085169.1:0-12016 GCA_028566655.1 Metis holothuriae
ATTTCGTATGAGGTGGTAGACGGTCAGCTAGAGGTTCGGTATCTCGAATTCTAAGGAAACGTAGGTAGCATCTTTTGCGTATCTGCAGTGCAGCCTACCGTTGGTTGAGCAACAGAAAGAGAGGAAGGAGTTGGACCTGCAATGAAGAAGGCAGTAAATACACTTCGAAGACATTGATGGCTGACTCTATTTGGATCACAATGATTGGTTTGAATCAGAAGGTGTTCGCGTTTCTACAGATGCCACAACCCAGAGCAAACTCTTCTCCTGTCGGAGGATGTTTGACCTTGAGTGGACACTCGGCCCCCCTCTGCATCTCCTTGGCCCCCGGTGCCACGGGACACTGGGGCAGCTCGGCCTTGGGGATGCTGGCCACATGTTGGTGATGGTCGTGACAGGTCTTACAGAAGTGGGTGGTTCCGAAGCAGAAGAAAATGGCCACAGAGCAACAATAGCGACACTTGTACTCCAGGAAGTCGGCTCCGTGTTTGGCACACATCTGAGCTCTTGCAATGTCGCTGCAGCCACCACAAACGAGCTCGGACTCGTCAAAGTCGTCGTTGTCATCTCCAGCCTCTAGAGCACATTCAACGAGACCTCCGTAATAAGCTCTGTCGCATTTGAAGCAGAGGTAGTAGGCATATCTGTTTAGAGCAAAGCCCACTGGATCGTTATGAAAGGCTCCATTCTCCTTGACAATTTGGTCGCAATCACTCAGGTTCTCATACTCCAATCTCATCAGGGCCTTGCTTTTGACGTCACCCAAAAGTTGCTCCAAAGGCTTGATGAGGTCGTCCAGGGCCTCGTGTTCAATGCTCGTCTTGCAGAGAGGACAGAGCATGAAGCCAAAGGTGATTCGCGGTCCTCCACTCCACTTGGTATTCAGAACTCGACGACAGCATTCCAAATGGAAGATGTGGCCACACTTCAATTGAACAACAGGGGCTGCTTGTAATCGATCGACGAAGCAGATGACACACATTGTCTCTCCATCCTGCTTCACCAATCCCTCGTCACGAGCCTTCTCGTATTCTTTGCAATCGGATCTCAGACAAGGGGGACATTGGGTCTCATTGAGAACACCGTTGCACATGTGACCGCAATCGAGACGACGGTTACAAGCACTTTTCGACCGTTGTTGGCACTCCTCATCGTCACACACATTCGATTCCTCCTCCAAGAAGCCAATGGAATGAGATGACACCTTCTGACCACAGAAACGACACCCCTGCTCATCCTTATGGACAAGCACTCCACTCTTGTTGCTCTTGTCGATCTTGCTGACCACGTTGTCGTTCACCACAGACCCAAGGGCTCTGAACTCCAACATGGCCTTCAGAGTGCGTGAATCGGCCATGGCGATTAGCCAATAGAGCTTAGCTCTCCCACAGCCCTCGTGAACGTCCAGTCTCAAGCTCTCCTCCTCGTGACTCAAAACATGACGTTGATGTTGTCGCACATCTCGACGAAGGTGGAGCACACGGTCGCATTCTGGACACAAAGCCAGCTGACAATCCACACAGAAGAGAGCTGCCGAGGTCAAACCGTCGTCGTGGTTGTCGCACATGGTGATTTCGTCAGTCTCTCCCTTGAGAGCGTCATCAGAATCCAACTGCTGTGCCATATTGTCCACTTGGGGCTTGTCCAACACGCACAGGGACGCTAGGGCCAACCATAGAGTCTCGTTCTTCACACACTCTGGATAACCACGTCGTTCTATTCGTGTCAGATTGGCTAGATTGTTCGAAATGGCCTTTCTTGACGCCTCTTGCCAAAGCTCACCTTGTGAGCCCGATGTCAAAGTCTTGAGTAAACGTATAACGCTCTGAGACATCTCCTTCGTGGACACTCCAGACAGGTACCAGCGTCGAGTTTCCTCTCTCGATTTCCCCAGAGTCGAGCTGGAGGTGACTGAGACGAGCTTCTTCGACTTGACAACTGAATCTTGAGTGCGAATCTGCACTTGCAAACCCTTGGAGATGAGGGCTAAGAAGACGTCCAACAGCTGCGGCTGCGACTCCGAGAGGTCGGAGAGAGGCTGAAGATCGAGTAACTCGACGAAGGAGTCAGGACTCAAGCCTGGCAACAAGAGGTGCAACAGTTTGACACATATTGATTGCAGGTCGGGACTGCCTATGTGAAGAATGGTGACTATATCCTCCATGAGGGTTGACGTCATCATCAATTTGCCCAAGATTTCGAGTCCGTTGGTCTCGGCCAAGTCGAGCAACAGGGAGAGCAACTCGTGGCTGAAGATATCGGAGTGAGGTGGATGGTGCTCGTTTTGCTCCCACAAAACCAACATGGACTCTGAACGACGACGAAGCCAACGAAGACAGAGATTGAGAGTCTGTCTCTCCAATCGATCCTGCGTCTCGTCACCCTCCATGAAGTAGTCGTGGTCGTTGTCCAACTTGTTCGACGTGTTGGCATTGCTGTTTCTGTCGTAGCCACGTAACAGCCGCTGCAGTAACTGACGAGTTAGAAGACGACAAGCAACAACAGTCTGCTCTGAGATCAGTCGTCTTTGCCATGTAGACGACGATGACGACTTCTGAACCTTGTCAGCCTCCAATGCTTGAACTTGCCATATTCGCACCGCATCTGCTGGACCGTTAAGAACTAGCTTCATTACTTTGATCTTGATGGTGAAGAAACAAGTAAGCCATCCAACGTGGTTTGTGTCCAAGTCGACCTTCCTAACCGTTTTGGAACCTTTGAGTTTGCTCACATCTTCGTGGTCATTATAGGCCTCAAAAGCGACACTGGTCACTCTGTGATTGAGTCCGCGGACGTTGTCGACGAAGATGGCCACAACACGAACACTTGAGCTCTTTTCATCATTTTCAACTGTATCATTCCTAGCATTGAATTTAAGAGCTATCCACTTGGACTTGAATCGATCCTCCTCCCCCGACTCCCAAAACGTCTCAGTCGATCGGTCACTCAAAGCATGAGCCATGGCGGATCTACTTGAAGTATGTACCTCGCACTCAGTGTCTTTCCACGTCTCCAAGATGTTGTCGGTGTCCCTCACTCCCTCAATCTCGTCTGTGACCACCTTTGACACCTGCAAGAAGAGAGCAGCCAACGTCTTCGACCCCAACAAGAAGACTTGGTCCTCGGCAACGAGTCGGAGTGAACAGGCTTGAGTGGAGGCCAACTGCAAGGCAGAGTTGGATGGCAAGTGGGGCATGAGGTTGGCCAGACTCTGCAGAAAGGAGTGCAAGTTCTGTTGCAAGGGCATCAACGCCGTCTTCCCGGCCATCTTGACACTTATCAAGGGATGTGGCAATAGAGAAGAGTTATGGTTCCCTGTCTGTTCTCCGTGGACAGTCGTCTGAGTGATGGTCTTGTCGCCCTCGGAGGCCTTGAGAGCTATGCTGAAAAGCCATAACATATCATGCAGAGCTGCGGGTTGGCTGACAGCCCTGAGAAGCCAATCGAAGCCTTGGAGAGCAAAGATTCGGTAGGCTGACTGACGCAGTGCCTTGATCATCGATTGACGAAGAGCACCCAGATCATGATACTGCAACACGAAGCTCATAACTGAGCTGTTAAGAACGTCGACATCTTTCGGAGCACTCAATTCAGCCTTGGTGGGAGTGGAATCAGAGCTCTCGTCGTCGTCGTCAGAGGCCACGAGGAAGTTAGTGAGGTCGAAGTTCTCATCAGCCATATCGGAGCTCAGCATGGGCAAGCATTGGAATGTCGAGCTGCTCATAGGGTTCGGATCGACCAAAGCCAATTCAGAGATGAAGGATTCGCTCATGACATCTGTGGATCGCTTCTTTCCCTCTCTGTGTACCTTTCCCTTCTTCGCCATGCCAGAGTTGTTGTTCAGCTTGCTTCTAGCGCCACCAAAGTTCGTCTTGGCACTCTTCTCATCCTCGTTTTGGCTGTCGTCATTGTCGTTGCTCAGTTCGAGAAGAAAGCGAGCGTTGCGCATCATAACACGGTGAGCCTCTTCTAGATGAGACCTCATCGTCATCGTTGCTGTAGTTGGAGTGTTGGAAGAAGTGATCGTCTTCGGTGTCACACTCGGTCTTCTGGTAGCAACAATCCTCATCACAACTCCGGCATTACTCGACGAGCCATTCAGTCTAACTCTCTTAGCATCATTAGATCTCAAAACATCGCTATTAGCAGTCTGCTCCTGTTGCTGTTGCGTTGCCCTTCCGCTCTTGGGGTTGTAGAGAATGAGCTGATGAGCCATTGCATGTGCACAATAACTGGCCACTTGCGTCCACAAATCGAGCATTGAGAGGAGTGTGTCGCTCATCTGACTTCTATCATCACTCTTTTTCGACTGAGGAGACCTCAGAAGACTCTCTGACGCCTCTTCGGCCTGATCCAAGAGGTGTTCATGCCATAGAAGAGCAGCAAAGACACATCTCACACTTTCGGCCACAGAAGGAGTCAAGGCCATCTCTATTCGACGACGAGGTTCCACACGAGGCTTGAGAGCTCCTCTCCCGCCCCCTGAGATGCCAGCAACGGGGACACCTCGATGACCTCCTCTCTTCGGGCTTGCCGAAGAAGCCCTTGACGGAGGGGAATCAGAGCCATTATTATTACTCATCACTCGACTTGGGCCCACAGCAGTATTGGTCCGTTGGCGTTGTCTCTCATTAATGACGTTCTTCGATGGGATGACCATGGGCAAATTGTTGCGTCTATTACTAGGTGGACTAGATGACAATGGTCTGCGTTGGCTCATTGAGGCTCCGTCCCTTGATGCTGTGCTAGACAACTCTTTAGATAGGCTTCGTTTGAAGCCCAATTTGTCAAATATTGAAGGCTTATTGACACCCAAGTCAACTGCTTCTTCAGATTCTAGGGCCAGAGGCAATGGCTTCGAGGTGGCTGATGCTGGTGGTGTTGCTGTCGTTGTTGTCAAGGCAGTCGTGGCTTTCATGTGGACAGTCTTGTAAGGACTATCGACTCCTGTCCCCACATGGGTGGAATTAAGAGAGGACGACGATGAGGCTCTAGACAGTTCTTCTCGTTCCCTTTGCCAGCTCTCATCTTCCAGAAAGCTGACCTTGGATACGTTTTTGGCTAATACCCACATTTCGTTAAGACCATTGTCCTCTTCTCTATCAATATGGTCGTGTCTTCTGCGCATCTGTCGTTCCAGAACGAACTTGTTGCACTTCTCACAATCGAGCTTGAGCCACAACTCGCCTTCGACATCCTCGGTCTTGATCACCTTCACACGTTCACCCAACTGGAGTCGACCAATAACAGAGGAATTGAACGACGGTCTTACACGTACGTTGTGACCAGCGGGTCCGCAACGTGTCACTACATAGTTGGCTGGTATTGATGCTTTTCTTCTGTGTTTCAAACCACTTTTGATTGCAGACTTCCCACCTGGCCTTTCCAGACCACCTTTGACGTGAGATGGTAACGTGTTCGTTGTGGTTGATTGAGTCAATTTGTGCCTGACTCCAATATTTTCGGTCACTAGGAGGACTTTGTTTAGGTGGGCGTTGAATTGGAGGCAATATGCTTCATCATAGGGCTTCGAACAAAATTGCTTGATCGACTCCTCGCCTATTTTCACCCACTTGCCGTCCTTGTTGACGACTTCGTCTTCAGGGTCGACAACGACGACTTGGCCATCAACAGGCACTACTCCGATCTGTTCACTTTGCAAACTCGGCTGAAGTCTTATTCGCAATCCTGAGCTCGGCCTGAGAACGAACTTTCCAGTGCTTCTCGGCGCCTTTGTTGCCTTTCCAGCACTCCTAGATTCGCTTTCGAACGAAATTGGCCTGATGTTCGCATCCGGTATTCTGGCATTTTTTACCTTGATCATATGTCTCCCCTTGCTATTCCTCACTACGTAACTGTCAATGGTCACTCTTAATTCAAACGTGCCAGAAGAACTTGGACTCCAAACGGCCTCGTACAGACCAGGCTCATCAGGTCTCATTTTTACGAGCAAGTTTTCTGCCTTCTTTTGATGCTGCGTATTCATCGGTGATGCCAATCTGAGCTCCTCAAATGAGTAGTTTTCAAAGCTCTTCATCATTGTGATGGAGTGGTACACAAACTTGTCCTTCAAGGTCACTGAATACTTCTTCGACAGGTCGGGTAAGTCATGGCCTCCAAACGCATGAGTAACAAGCGATGGACAGCTACTTTGTTCAACACCTTGTTGCTCTCCAGGAGTGCTTGGCCCTCTCATCTCTGGCACTGCTTGAATCGAAACCTGTTAATGACACTGAATTGAGATTAAACACACCAATGCGCATTTTTTATATCAAGATAATGTCACCTTGATACTGGGTGAGACGACTTGTCTTCCATATTGATCGAGTGTCCGTACAGTTATGTGATTGGGGAAGCCGGCAGTAACATCCTCGTCTTGGATATTGACGCAGCACTTGTTGACGTCAACGAAGCTCTCTGGTTGCAACCATAGGGCTAACTTTCCTCCCTTGCTGCTCAAGTTGTACTCAAGGAAGTCACTTAGGAACAACGTGGCTTTGTTGGGCTTGACGAAGGGCAAGTGGTTGTGAAAGGCTTCTTTGATACTTGGACAACGGTCCAAAGCCAGACCGCGGCCTAAAAGAGAGGAGTGCATGAGGAAGGTTTCCTGAACAGACGATGAAGAGGAAGACAGTTGAGATGAGGACAACTGAGAAGAAGAGGAGGAGTTGTCCATGTTTGCAGAGTCCACACTCTCGTTGCCTACGATGTCGTTGTGCATCAGAGCCGACAAACACGTGGACGCTGCGAAAGCCAACTCGAGCTCAAGGTGGCGTAGACCGTTCGCTTTAGGCTCATAGCCCTCGAAACCAGTCACCATGCACCTGAAGCCAAACCTCCGCTCAGACTGAAAAACATCATCAATTTTAGACAAAGAAATGTCAAATATATACTATTTTTTAAATAGTGAAAGTCACCTTCTCGTTCTTGGCGTCTTGAAGTGAGGCAGTTTCAAAGGCCAATACGATCTCGTTTCCAGGTAGGATTGTGGCCATTTTGGGCCATTTATCAAGACTGAATCTCTTGAAGACTTGAAATTTCGCATTAGGATCGGCTTCAAAGACGCCATTTGTAACTGTCAAACTCCCAGCACAAGTGTCTGTCTTATTTTGACCGTTGTCAGCATTGGGGCTTGGTCCACAGGGCAAAAGGATTTGAAGATTATCATCAGGTTGACAAGTATGACACCTCCCATCAAATTCCAGACTGATCCATTTGACATTATTGCTGAAAAGTACTCTGTAATGCTTAACAGAGGCTTCAGATCGGTAGGGATGGGGGCTCTCGACTACCGTAGCGTGTCTCTTGGCTACTCCCGAACTCACATGAATGCTCTCGTTCCTAAGCCTATTGAAGACTACAACGGAAGGCAGAATGGTCTGAAATAGACTGAAGAGCTGAACGGCAGACGCTGCATCGACCGACGCCAAGGCTGAGATCTGAGCCAACATTTTGGGCACCAGGATCCTTATTAAGGGAGCCTCATTCAACGTCCTCAAAGTACAATTGCTGTCTTCATTGTCCTCGTAGTCAATCGTTTCTCTGGCCACCATTAACACGTTGTCCAAGGCTTTCAGTACAGTGTTACTCATTGCAACAGCCGCCCTTCTCGCATAACTATCAGATGCCATTCTCGTCGCTTGGGAAGACGATTGCTTCTTAACCTTGACTGTTGAGTATAAAATGCTTGGAATTTGACCTCTGCTCACGTTCGTTCCATTGAGGCTCAGTTGACTATTGCAGTAGACGAAGGTCGTGTCATCAGCGCCTTTGACCTTGGCCACACCGTTCTCACCGTTGGGTGTGGCATTCCCACCGTGATTTCGAAGCAGCAACGCGTACTTCGACCCCTGGCGAATTTTGACAGCTCTCTTCAGTCGAACTTCTAGAGTGGAAGTGGTTTCCTTGAGGCCTACTTTGCTCCCATTGCACTCCTGTTTACTAAAGGTATCTCTATATCGAGCCAGCACGCGCCACTGGGTTTTGCTGGTCGCCTTTTGGGAAGAAAGAGATCCAACGATTGATTGCTGTTGTCGTTCTTCTAGCACCTCGAGCTCGATGTCTGCACTCTTGCTTCTATCAGCGAAGACGACACAACCGACAACTGCCAGGTCGCGGTCCACACTGAAAGCGATGGCATCAGGAGCCCCGTTGCCACTCAACCAATCCAGACGGTTGTCCTTCAACAAGCCAAATCGACTAGGGGAACGCAGAACACTGCCTTCGATATTAGCAGGCTCAGTCGTCGTTGTCGTTGACGACGTCGTATGAGGTGAGATGAGTTCGGCTATGACGGCGGCCACAGTCGAAGAGGCTTTCTCCTCCAACTCGAAGTCGCTCGTGTTGGACAACACCTTGCCTCGTAGACGCTGCTTGATTGGCACGCAAATGATTTTAAGCAAACGATCAAGAACCTCTCTGAATGTGAACGAGGAGCATCGGAGGGGTTCGCAGTGGCTTTTGAGACTCATCTGTTGACAAAGGGTTGGGTAAACGTTGCTGTAATAGTTATCAGTCGTATTCACCATCATGGAAGCCTCCAATGTTGGACTGAAGACCTTAGAATGACTCGTTGACTCATTCTCAGGGCTGTAGGTGATGGGGAAGGTGTGCTTTAGGGGCACCAGAGGGAGACATAGAGCTTCCAGAACTGTGCCGAGAACACACTTCCTATCTTCTGACAACAGGCGACACAGATAGGCCCATTTGAGTTGTCCAGTAGGAAAGAAGATGTGAAAGCAGGCAACAAAGCTCTCTTGGATTGTCGTCATTACATGCAGATCGCTTTTGAGACTTTCGTCAGCCAACAGGCCTTCGAACAGTATCTTCGTCTCGTACACTGCGTCGGCCATCGCAGATGTGTCTAGACTGTTGTCGATGTTGATGAATGAGTAAGCCTTGTTGACGAAACCCACGATGAGTCTCAATGAAGTCGACAAGACCACAGTAGATCTCTGGAGCACTCTGTCCTCCTCATTCTCAGCAACGTTTTGCCAAGCCCAATTCAATAACTTGTTGAGACTCATCAGGCTCTCTTCATTCACTGTGCGAGCAAATCTGTTGCTCAGCGTCCATATCTCTTCTTCGTTTTGAATATTGAGCCCATTGTTGTACCTGTCGTTACCACCCTTGTCATTTCGATCGTGGTCATTTATGAGGCGATATATGATACTGGGTATTTGTCCATTGGTGACATCGGTTCCATTGTTGCTCTGTCTGCTGTTCCTAAAGGTGAATACGACTCCATCTTCAGTGAACACCTTGCTCATGCCGCCTGCACCACAATCGCTTCCAGGGCCGCAAATTCGAGCCCAAGCCAAATACCACTTGTTGGGCACTATGCTAACGGGCTCGTTGAAGTACACAGAGTGCTTACTCCGAGGCTCAACTTGGTACTGTATCTCCTCCGACTCAGCCAAAAGATCAAGGTCTGTCTCCATTGATTCACTTTCGGAGTTGAAGAGGTCGAACAACTTTATTTTGGCCACGTACTGACCTCGTCCGCCGTACAGACAGAATCCCTCAATGACAAGATCTGTATCCACCATGAATCGAATGGCCTCTATGGAGTGACCTGAGTAACCCCATCCCCCACCCAGTGAATTGAATCGGTTGATAAAGCTAGACTCCACGGTCTCCTTCGTTTCCGAGGCCAACTTGGACGGCATGCTCTGTACCTTACTGTCATTTACCAATCCTATGGTGGTGGTGTTAGCAAGAGTGTTTAGGCAGCAGAGAAGGTTCTGGCCAGCCAACGAGGACGACAATAGAAGATTTGAGTGGTTTGGCACAGACAACCCAGGTGAAAGTAGACTCAGCGCGGTCCTGGACGGGAAAGCTCTCCCTGATGATAGAACACTCATTACTGCGTTGTGAGAAGAAGCTCTCAAGCTTGTTTTATCCAGTGTCCACATCACGTCAAATTTGGAGTCGAGACACACTTCTTGATTGCTAAGGTCGATACCTTCCGTCAAAATTGAGCATTTGCCTCCACCTCTGTTGATTACTAAGCCTTTCACCTCACTCGATCTTGGCCAGATCACAATACTTTTTTCATCAGCAGTAATTGAGCATTGGCTCAAACTCTCTTCACTTAGGAGTCGTTGCTCAATCCTGATGAAAGTACGATCCCCATTGCCCTTGATCCAAACACATCGTTTCCCAAACTGAGAACCTATGCCGTCAACAGCGTGGGGGAAGGCATACCAGAGATGAATTTGAGCCATAGTAGTTGAACCTTCAGCTTCTTTAGGTCCAAACCTTCCAAGTTGACCTTTCTCGTGAGCCCCAAATGTTATAAGTTCGCCCCTCCTTTGAGTGAGCAACACTGAATGCATAGCTCCACATGTTATTGCACTGATTCCCTCCTTGGTATCAATTAAGGTGGGAGTGCCACGTGGTATGAGGTCACCAGTACCCAACTGACCTTGATTATTGGCACCAAAACTCAACGCTTGGCCTCTACTGGTCAGTAACAGCGTGTGATGATGTCCACAACTCACATCTGTCACTCTAGTGCTCTGACTCAAAATCACTGGGGCGGGAGCCAAGGAGGTCTGCTTGCTGTACAGTTCTTTGGTGTCGTGATCTGAGCTTTGATCACCCATTGACAATATATTGCTTTTGGACGACCTTGTCTTCACCGAAGTCTTTAGAGAGGAAGAAGACTCGTCTTTGCTCGACCGCCTGACTCCTTTCCTGTAATATTTTTAAAGAAAAATATTCACCAATGTTTTTTTACATTGCGTTAATTGATAGCGTTAAAAATTTTACCGTCGGCTGCGAATGCGGTTGAGGTGCGTCATAAGCCTATATGACTCCACTTGTTGCTGCAAAGCCCTATCCCGACTCCCTCCTGGCTCCAATTGCTTTGTGAAAAATGTGCATTTCTTTTTTTAAAAAAGGGGTACATTAATTAAAAGAAATATTTAAGATTGTATCATTACGTTGGGTATATCATTGTTGAAGAAATCAGCCTCCTGCTCTAAAAGGGCACCAACTACTTCTTTGACTGATGCCACACTTCCACCGTGTCCACTACCCAAGTATTTGGGACCCCTCTTCATCTTGGAGGGATAGTTGTCCTTCTTGTGTTCATTCTTTTCTTGTTTGCTGTCGTCGACCTTGTCCTCTTCACTGGCGCATCGTCTACAAATGCCACATATGGAGCAACCGGCATCACCGGCGCCGCAGCCGCAAGGACTCCTTGGTATCCTCGTACCGACCAACTTGGAAGAGACGCAGGCAGGACCGTAACCTGTACATTGCAGGCACATCGGACATACCAGACATTTCTCATCTCTCCAATCGTGGTGCACACATCTCCTTATAGGTTTTTCTGCTCGTCAGATAGACACAATATACCATACTGGGGTTATGAATGCTTTAAAATAACACAAATGGAGTTTTAGATAAGTTTGTGACTTAGAAAAGAGCAGAATATATATTAGGAGCTAATGAATAACCTTTGATGCTATCTTTGCCATCGACATTTTCTCTGTTCTTGAAGTCTTGAGTCTCGTTGGTCCCCCTCTCATCGATATCGTCGTCGTCGTTCTCTCCAACATCAACGTTGTTAGCAGCATTCCTCGGAGCAATGAAGTCTCTACCACACTGTGCCTTGTTGTTCATTCCGAAGGTGAAACACTCTCCTCTCTTCGTCACTGCAACAACGTGAGCCTTTCCCAAGGCAACTTTGGTCACAAAGTGACCTTTCAATCCCGAGACAACGCCCATGTAATTAGAATGGTGGTTGTCCTTGCCATAGAGCAACAATTCTCCATCCTTGGTCACTAGCGCTGAGCTACCATTGTTGCAGGCGACCTGAAAGATTGATTCGCGTTTGCGTGTTCATCGAATAATCAAAAGGTGCGTACAGTGTAAAATGGTCATACCTGCACAACGTGCACGTTATCAGATGGCTTGTTGAATTTTTTGGGTCTGCACGGCTTAACTCCCCTCGGTTTTTGAACTCCTCCGTCTTCGCCCCTTTTGGCCAGCCCAACGAAGTAAACGA
>JAOXNJ010085390.1:0-12007 GCA_028566655.1 Metis holothuriae
ATATAGGTTTGTTTATTTTCCGTTACTCTTTTCGACCCATCGTTACTTCGATTAAAACAAATTCAATTTAGCTCCAGATCCTTCTCTTATCCCAAGTAGATGCAGAGCTAAATTTCATTCTTCCTTCTTTTCAGACTCTTCTTTTTTTTCGGCCTCTTCTTTTTTTCAGACTCATCTTTTTTCTCAGACTCCTTGTTTTTTTCGGACTCTTTGTTTTTTTCGGCCCCTTTAGCGGCCCCTTTCTTTTGTGCGCAGGCTGAGAAGCGCAGAGAAAAGAGCAAAATGAAATAAAAAAGATCAAAACACTTATTTTGTTATACATACTTTTTTCGCACTCCTTTTTGTTTTTGAAGAGAAGGTTTTTGTCCTCCTCCTTGAAACAGCCAACCGTTTCCTTGCACGCATCAGCTCCCTTGTCAAATTCGTACATTGTAGATCTTTTGTCGTCGGGACACTTTGGAAGATTTTTTGCCATCTTCACGCATTTGCCACTTTTACCTGTTTTTGCGTCTTTTTTGCTGTCAGCACCTTTGTCTCCTGCCCGAACCTCTTGACCGAGCGCCAGAAGTGCCAGGACCAGGAGGGAAAGAGCAAGGGTGCAGCGATTCATGCCGATTCTTGATGAACACTGATGAAATAATTAGCTTCTAGCCAGCTTTTATATTCATGTCACTTGATTTATGGACATGACCCCAGATTTGCTCAGGATATCAAATTCTAAGTTAGTGTGACACATTCCCATAATTTCACCTTGATTCATTCACTAGCTTCCACAAGTGTACATAAATCACATGGGATCCATTGATTTACTGACTAACAAGTCATCTCATCTTAGTTCTCTGAATATATATGTTGAAAGTATTGAGTTAAGTTTTGTTTTCATTCGTTGATTTTGATCATCGAATTCGTCCATCTCGTGACCCAGGGCCATCGCAATGATTGCAAAGGGTGAGACAACACATTCACGCGAAATGTGGGGCTCAAATTTCTTGCAACTCACAAAGATCATACGTTTTTTTGTCCTTTGCTCTCACGCAACGAGACTCATTGGCCTTCGACAAAGCCATTTTCGGTTGGACCTGCTCTTTCTCTTCAGGTCGTCACTATAAAAGGTGGCACAGAGGCCCGATTCGACCTCCTCGAACTCTGGATTCTAATCCATTTTAAGTACTTATTAAGAAATTTAGAGAGAACAATGAGTTTCGTGCTAAAAATGACTTCATTATTGGCCGTGGTCGTCGTCCTGCTCATTAACCAACATGCAGAGGCCGGTGAGATTTGTTGATTTTTGAAAAAAAACAACATATCATTTACCGTGAATAAATTTGCTTTGGATGTTTGTTTGTTAAGAGCTTTACTACATATACAGTATATCAATGCCGCGGTGTTTCGGTGTCCACGGCATGACTTTGACGTATGTATTTGTTTGGAACAAGAGCACAATCCTAAAATGTGTCCAAAAAAGAAGTTTTGAGTGAAGTGCATCGTTTTTCAGTTAAAACTTTTCTATCTAGATGCGCAAGTACGTATTCTCTGCCGCTAATTGCTAATGATGACATATGTAGAGGTGTCAGAAAGCGAGCGATCGAGATCCGCTTCGAAACTTTTCGTAGAAGGTCGAAGAATAAACAAGAGACTCGCAATCTCGAGCAAAGTTGGCAAACGCCAACCCTCTTTCTGGCATTGACATCATTGCTATGACCTTCAATTATTAATTCAGTTGTTACAGCACCTACCTTATATGTAATGCATTATTGTACAATAATGTTAATAAAAGAGAATTTAGAGAATCAGTCGATATATTAGGTGTTATTGTTGTGAATCAGGCTCGGTTGATGGATCAGCCGTCCCTGCTGCTGAGTCGGATGCTTCTCGACAGCCCAGAGACTACTTCTTCCGATCCCTCAAGTAAACACTTTACTAATAAGAAATGCAAAATTAGTCACTAAAAAGATCTTAAGAATGACTTAAAAATCCATTTAAAGTTAATAATAAGCAGTATTATAAGATTTTATGTTGTTTATATGTTGTTTATTGAAGGTCGGTGAGGGAGCCACGCGACTACTTCTTCCGGTCGATGCGCGGCGCCGAGAAGAACATCGACCGCGACCACTTCTTCAGGTCCATGCGCAACGCCGACCTCGACAGAGACCACTACTTCCGCTCCCTCAGGACTCAAAAACCGACTTTCTTCGAGGGTACATCAAATATTCACATTAAAGTCATTAAAGTTTTACATTTTATAGTGCTTTCATTATTGATCTCCACATTTCTCTCATAATACGAGCATTATACTGTTTGTTTTGGTTCCAGATGCTTCTGAGGGATCCGAGCTGGAGCACGACCACTTGGTGCAATGTCTGCGCAAGCTGATGAGCAGTCAATACCGCCAATAAACAGACAATCACATTTTATTATAAAAATATGTTTTTTTTCTTTTAATGTCTTTTACATAGAAAATGTGTATTAATCTGTTTTTTGTCTTTAAATGAAGGTCGTCATGTAGGCCACTTGAGGTGGATGGATGGCAGAGAGATGTGAGGCTCCATACCTATTTGCTCAGTCATAACATGCAATTAATGATCCTTGTACTGAAATGTATACATAATGTGTTTAAATGTCTTATCAACATCAATTCATGTCTTTTTTTGTTGTGTAAAAGTGACATTTTGAGTTTGATTACTTTGATGCCATCCATTGTGCTTTGCCATCAAGATCATCCAATCCTACTTGAGTTCCAATCGAAAGGGCCTCTATGTATGAGCCACTCTCATTTCAGTCAATACACAAGTACATGTATGTATGTGCATGAAGCAATCAAAATGTGGACAAAAAAATCCTCTTCTAAACCATCTTTTTTAAGTTGTCAGTGCCAAAATGTGCTTTAAAAAAACGTCCTTTCTTACGTAGGTAGGGCCTTGGAATCTGCTCGTCCAAGTGGAAAGAGCCAGACGAAAATCAACGATCTTTCTACCAACATAAATCAACCATTTCATAATAGACATTACAGTACATAATAGACAGTAGTATTATACCTTGGAATAAATAAAAATGAGAGTACAGTAGTAGTAATATGTAGTTGTTATGTAAAAGTTTTGGCTTTGTGTGAGCCACACTAAAGAGCATTGGAGCGTGGCGACTACTTTATGACGTGTTCGTGGCCAGCCCCAATCGAGCTCCAGGCCCTGCCCTGTCATTCAGTAGTGCACCGCAACCTCGACCAAACACAATCCACGCAAATCGTCTTGTTTTCCACCAATAATAATAGAGAAGACGTTGAATATTGTAAGTGATAAATCGGTTTTTTATTGGCACCCATTATGTTGCGGTCACGGTTCTGTCTCCTAATCCTTATTATTGGGGCAGCAGCCCTCGATGAGGACGTCCAATGCGGTTTGGCCTCGTTCAGAGGTGAGATTCGACCGCAAATCATGAATGTCATTCCTTCCACAAAAATGAGAACTTTTTGTTTACTTCGATTTCGTATTTTTTGATTAATTTTAACTTAATTTATGAACTTTATGATGGACTGACCTCTTTCTTCTCGTTTCTGGCTGACAGACGTGTGGACATTTCCACTGACCACCTCGACTCCCTCTGTGCAGTGTGAAGCAGTGCTCATCGACTCTGAAAAAGCTCTTTTTGTCACCACTTGTCCCTCTAAATTGCTCTTCAATAATGAAGATTCGTCGTTCAGACCGAAACTAATTTTCGAATTCAGCGACAACAGGGGCCAAGAACGATTTGCATACGTCAAACTGAGAAGAAGTTATGGAGTAAAGAACAATAATGGCATTAGTAATAATGAAACCAATATATTAATAATTGAGTTAGAGACCCCAGAGGACACGAAGACAATAAAGGCACCTTGTTTGATATCCGGTTTTCAAAAGGACACTTTTGAAGACGATTGCACTCCAAATGTGTTTGGAAAGCCCATTTTTAGTGAGATAAATGGCCTAATCTATTTGGTGGGATTGTCGTTGGGCAATTGTGATGATGCAGTGAATTCTGTTGGGGTTCAGGGACATGAGCTGAGAGACGTTCATGTGGAGTGTCCCTTTAAATTGAGGAAATGCGGTGACGAAATTGTGTGCGAGAAGCACGACGACAACAACAACAACAACAACAACAACAACAACAGCAACAACGTGTACTGCCCCTTGTACGAGTGCAACGCGTCCACCTTCACCCAAGTGTTGAGTCTGAGCGAGACTGAACAAATTTGTTTTGCCCGACCCAAGAGAGATGATCGAATTCTTTTCCCTGATAAAAACGAGCAGCAGGATGCAAACAGAGCTGGATTTGAGGCACAATCTACGACTACCACTACTACGACTACTTCTACGACTACAACCACTTTTAGAACTTCTACGTCTACCAATGTTCATCCAGACGAGGAAAGCGACAATAATGGCCACGGAGACAATGATGAGGGTCAGGACGAAGACTTCATTAATGACGACAATGACGAAGGTGCGCTTCATTATAGACTAAAACGAATTTTTACATTCTTACTTTCTATATTTAGTTCCTGACACAACACACTAAAGTAACTAAAATGAGTACCTATGTACATAACTTGTTAAGTAACATTTCCTCTTTTTTAAATTTTTGTTATATTAAGATTTCGTTTCATTTCATTTCATTTCAGAACGCAGATCAGACGAGACTCGGACTTGTCTTACTTTATCAGGCGATCGTTGCATTTTCCCCTTCTTTGAGTCGGGCAAAAATCACTTCGACTGCATGTGGGTGAATCACACGGACGCCCGCAGTCTCTCCCAGTCGAAATGTGCCACTCAAACAGATTCTGAGACCGGAAAAGCGTTAAAACTGGATTTTTGCGGCTCTTCCTGTGCACTAGTCTCTTATCACGATCACGAAGAATTGCAAGAGGAGTTGGAGATGCTCGTGCAAAATCACCCTGAGGATGCAGAACTTTTTGATCTTGGTCAATCATTGGGAAAACGGAGATTGCTGGGAATAAGGATTTCGGCCAATTTGCACAACAAAGACTTGATGAGAATGAGGCCCAAAGTGAAATTGATTGGCAATATGCACGGAAACGAGCCGGTGGGTCGCGAAATGCTCATTCACCTTGCCAAAGTGCTCTTGCAAAGCGAGGAGAGAGGGGAAATTTTGGCCAAAGATCTCCTGAACTCAATCGACCTCTACATCCTGCCCACAATGAACCCCGACGGCTTCAAAAGAGCCAGGGAAGGAAGATGTTCCGGTGGGAGCTACCGAGCTGGGAGACTAAACGACAATCGCAAAGACTTAAATAGAGATTTTCCTGATTACAATGATTTAAAGAAGATGCAGAGTGATCCCGATTTCGACATTTTTGAAAATAGACAGAGGGAAACAAAGTTGTTGATGAGGTGGATTTTGAACGGAAATTTTGCCTTGTCGGCCAACTTCCACGACGGGGCCGTGTTGGTCAATTACCCTTGGGACAATTATCACGAGCTGGAGGAGAACGAGGATTTGGACTACATCACGCCGGACCACGACATCTTTTATCAGATGGCCACGGCCTACTCCGGCAAGCACCTGACCATGGAGGACACCCTGAACACCTGTCCCATCTGGGGCTTCTTCGACAGGGGCATCACCAACGGCGCCAACTGGTACCCCGTGCACGGCGGGATGCAGGACTTCAACTACCTCTTTGCCAGCACTCCAGAAGTCACAATGGAGCTCTCTTGCTGCAAATACCCCTCGAGAAGAAAGTTGTTGGTTGAGTGGCAGAACAACAGAGAAGCCTTGCTCAATTTCGTGGGTCAGGCTCATAAAGGAATCAAGGGATTTGTCAGGGACAAGGAGGGAAAAATTGTTCAGGGGGCCATGATTATTGTCAGTGACTCTGATAACAACGATGTGCTAAGTGACCTTCTTGATGAGAGTAGGGAGAAGTTGGGACTCAGACAAAAACATAGAATGATTGTGCGCACTAATGAGCAGGGAGTTTACTTCAGAGTGCTTGTGGACGGCGACTACGAGATTCGAGCTATGCATAGAGATGGGGACCAAGTGACTTTGTCCGATGTTCAGAGAGTGAGAGTGAGAAACAGGGGGGATCAGGCCCAAAGAGTCGATTTTGTGGTTGACAAACAAGTCAGAAATGTCGATAAAAGACCGCAAAAAGAGTCCGAGGTCTTCTTTCAAAAATAGATGCAGTAATGACGACGCATTTATACTGACTGATAGCAATCGTGACGTAACTTCCTGTTGAAGACTACATTCAGACTCAAGGTAGTAAATGCTAGTAGTAGCCAATGCTTTAGATTTGATAAAAAACAGAGAATAAAGGAAAAGTATGATAAGTCAAATCTAAATATTTTTTGTTCAATATTTTCTAGAAATTTTGATGCGTAACGAAACCCTTTCTTTTTATTGCTTTTCTTTTTGACATTAATAAAGGTAATTTTGGACTACCCCATTGACTACACTTAAAAGAGACTTCATTGCTTCCCATATTTTTTCAAAAACTTCGTACCTACTGCTCATTACTTGGTGCAAATGAGCCTCGCAAGTACAGACGCATCCTCGAGCTCCATCAAATATTGAACCCCTTGAACAAGTTCATTTACCTTATGTTCGTCCATCAAATCTTCGCAACATTGCCTGACCTTCCCAATCAAATCCTGGTCGCTCATGGGATTGTCCGGTCCCCCTCTGTAATTTTCGTTGGCCCAGCCGATGCAGTTTCTGCATCTCCTGCATCCCATCACTGCCCACGAAATTGTCCGAAAATTCTTTTTTACCGGCTCGTCTGATTAAAGCAATCATGGCCAGGGCCGCTGGCAAGCAGAATTTGGCCTCCAGATGATTTCTGGCCAATACGGCTTGATGGAGACGCCGGAATCGACGATGGACCATTTGTTGCCGCCGAACCTGTCCTCCAGCTTCTTCTCGAAGACGCCGTGGCCCTGCACGGCCACGAACCCCCACTGTCCATCCATTCAAAAGTTTGGCGGCAGTGCAAAAGGCGCCCAAAGTGCCCACTGTACCGCTCGAATGCATGCCTTGTTTGTAGTGCTCGGGTGACATGTACTCCGACAACTTGCACTCGACCTCGAAGCCGGTCAGGAAGGCCAACATGAACTCTTTGCCGCTAATAAAGTTATCCTTGTTACCAGTTAGGAGGCCGTAGACGTGATTTGGGTCGCGACTAACTTGACTGTCGTCCCAATCGTGTGCGTGACCAGCTGTGCCCAAGATTCTGGCAGGTTTGATGCCATTTAGTCATTTTAAAGAACAGACTGAACAGACACTGATTATTATAGGCATTATTGCTGACCTTTTCGTCAGTAACCAATATTTCCGAGAAAGAGAGAGTCGAGTTTCAGTCCATTATTGTGTGTGATATTACTTCGACATTTCGAAATTCATCGATTCTTCTCCCAAATTTTCGAGTTATTGCATTACGACAATAACTTCAGTAAAAAGGAATGAAACGACATCGACCAATTGAGCTAAGATTGAATTATTTATTCCTTTATATTAGTCAATATTGGTCTCTAAAAAAGGCCAAATTGAACGTCGATGCCTGTTGGATCCTTGCATAATTGATGGTCGACAGTACTAAGAAACAACCAGTCAAAGCATCGTAGTGAAGGTTCCAGTTGATCTTCTGAATCTCTTGATCATATTCAAAACTGCATCCGAAGAAGTTTAGAAGATTTGATTAAAAATTAGCAAAAAGACTTCATTAAAATATCACTTTTATCCTTAATTTCGACACTAATAATGTCTTGGGAGAGAAGAGATTGGTGAGGGTTGAGGGCATTGGTTCAAGGTTCACATGTTGGAGTGGAAGGCTGGATTTCCAACAGGGACTGAGAGACCCAACAGAGGCTGGGGTAGACGTCTTAAAAATGGGACTTGGACAAGGAACTGTTGGAAGAGTAGCTGACGACGTCGTACCTCGTACGACGTGGCCACTGAACTAGTCTTATTTAAGCAAACCATTACACACTAAAGGGGAGTACATTACAATATATTATTTATTACTTGATATGTTTGCAAAAGTATAATTATGCTTAAATAGGTAGTTAAAAATAATTGCACAAGGAAATGCAATGCATCTGCTTGGGCAGAAGAAGAAATAAAAGGCAATAAGAATTGGCGCTTTTCCTCACAATCTTGCTGGTCACGGCGCGTCACTTTGTTTACATTTCGTCTGGCCTTTAATATTTACTCGCGCAAATCCGCTTCGCGTCAAATCGCGTCAGTTGCGTCAGACGCGTCTGGCCCGTCGGACGTGCGTCGTGTTCGACATGGACGAGGACGCCAAGGAGGACAACGCCAACCACGCGTAAGACAAACAATCATCGTGAAATTACTCGTTATTCGTTTTTCACAGATTTTATAACGATTCATTTAGCTTGGACGTGAATAAAGCATTTTATTCGTTTATTTCGTTTCTTTATTCGATTATTTTTATTATGTCGGATTTTATTTTTTATTACGTATTTTTTACTGTGCTTTTATTAGAATGGGAGCGGTTCGCCAATCGAAGTCGTCTCTGGCCATCTGCGCGTATCGTCAAGAGATCGTGACAAGTCTTTCCATTCGTCCAGTACGTACACATTAAGCCTAATACTCACTATTAACTTATTTTGGACTCTTTTTGTGATTTATGAGCAGTTTTTTACTTTGAACTGTGATTAATTTGCTTTTTTACTTGATATGTGTTCTAGATGACCTTTATCAAAGGCTTCACTGGCTGCGGCAAGTCGACCATGGTGCCCCAGTTCATCGTGGACGATTGTCGTGAGCGAAATCAGCCATTCAACATCATCGTGACGCAGCCGAGGAGAATCGCCGCCCAATCCATCGCTGCCAGAGCAAGACATTTTTATTTGGCCCCAATTGATTGCAATCATGTCTCTCAGTCCAAAAATTTTTTATGTACCTACGTTACGAATTCTATTGTTTTTAGGTGAGTAAGGAGCTGGGCACGAGGCTGGGCGGCCTGGTAGGTTACAAAATAGGGCTGGAACAAGCAGTTTGCAGTCAAGAGACCAAAGTGCTTTATTGCACGACTGGATTGCTAAAAAAGATGCTTGTTGGTAAGATTACCTAGATGATCTAAATTAACCCGCTCCATTTGTTATTGCACCTTCAAACGACTTAATTTATTCTTTAAAAAAACGTATAGATCGTCCGTACTTGAACGAGTGGAGCCACGTGATTGTGGATGAGGTGCACGAGCGCGACCAGGACTTGGATCTTCTGTTGCTGCTCTGTAACAGATTCATACGAACGAACTCGAGAGGCGTGAGACTGGTTCTCATGTCGGCCACATTCGAGGTGGACAAGTTTATGGAGTACTTCAAGCAGAGCTGCGGAAATTTCCCAATATACCCCACTTTGGTCGTGGTCGAGGACCAACGAAGGCGATTCGAGGTCAAAACGACCTTCTTGGAGGGAGTAATCAGCAAAGGCGAGGATTATTCGGACGATTTCAGTAAGGGAGCCAGATTGTACGAAACTGCAATTAAAGCGTGCAAAAGCTTCCTTCAGAGCTTGGACAAGCTTGAGTTAAGGGCTCCAGCGGAATTCCATGGCGGTGCAGTTCTGGTCTTCCTTCCTGGCGAAGCTGAGATCAAACGCGTAAAGAGACACCTTGAGAACGAAAGAGAGCAGAATGGCAATCAGAAAGAGGGCAGACAATGGATCATACAAGTCTTGCACTCGCGTCTACCCTTGGAGGATGCACAGGCAGTGTTCAAAGAGGTTGAATTTCATCAAAGAAAGATCATCTTGGCAACCAACATAGCAGAGAGCTCCATCACCATACCAGACATCTGTTACGTCGTCGACTTCTGCTTAACGAAGAATCTTGTGCTCGATCGCTCGACCAATCTTGTCTCTCTCGTCCTTGAGTGGGCAGACAGAAGTAATTGTCGGCAAAGAGCCGGAAGAGTGGGACGTGTGAGGTGAGTGGGCTCTATTCTATTATTCTCTCTATAACATTTCAAGTTATGCTGTAAGTCTTTAACTTTATGTTACTCCCTTATAAATGTCCTTATTCTGAAGAGAGGGTCTGGTGGTTCGCCTGGTCCCTCGTGAAGTGTACAACCGCGACTTGCCGAGTCGTCACCCTGCCGAGATGCTCAGAGCTCCTCTAGATAAGATCATTCTGGATGTGAAAGCCATTGACATCGACACACCCAAGGCAATTCTCTCCAGTGCTATCGACCCGCCAGACCTTAGCAACATGGAAATGTAGGTTAATTATTTAATTTAATTGTTGGCCAAACTCTTCGTACTCTACTTTTACTAACGCCTATTTCTTCTATGTCACATAGAGCCATGATGCAACTGAAGCAATGTGGGGCTCTCTTGACCACTTCAAAAGGCGTAGACGAGCAATTGGACGGGGATTTGACAGTCATAGGTCGATTTGCGTCATCCATGCCCATTGACGTTCGTCTTTCGAAACTGATACTGTTGGGACTCATCTTCGACGTTTTGGATGAAAGCCTTATCATCGCAGCTGCGTTGTCGGGAAAACCGATCTTTTTGAGTCCCATCGAACAGCGTGTTTGGTGAGTTTTTCGTGTGTTTATGAAGTCACTATGATCAATTTTAAAATATCACAATTTCGTTTCAGGTCATACAGTAATAAGCTGTACTTTGCAAACGGTTCGTTTAGCGACTGCATAAGCTTTCTCAATGCTTATCGAAGCTGGAAAGACTACCAAATCACCCACAAAGCTCACACTTTTGGTGATAAGAGGCGGCTGAGGGAGTGGTGTCGATTGAGAGGACTCAGCTTCAAAGTACAAGCTTACCTTTACATGAACTTGCATTTTATAAACTTTTTACTGATATCGTTTTGTTTTGGATTAGGCACTGTGCGATATGGACGCGTTAATCCTCGAGTTGCGCGACCGTCTCCACGCCCAGGGAATCCAGCGCGTTGTCACAGAACCCGGTCGGTTTGGCAGCAAAAGTGAAGAAGTGCTACAATGGGCTCTGTTCGGGGCGTTTTACCCCAACCTCTTTTGTCTGCGGTCCTTTGATCAGCTCACTGAAGACTCTAGAAGAATGCAAGGACACGATGCTCTTAGGACTGTTGTGCTTCGCGGTTTTCCCAGCATTGTAAGGGGCAAAGTTGAGAAGTATCTGCCAGAGGTCAAAAATCTCTTCAAGGTATGAACACTTTTGGATACATTATTATGTAATTGCGTGTATTGCATTATTGTCTGTGCATTTGCATGTTTCAGTCGATTTGTCCTTTGGAGAGCATGCGAGTCGAGACTGTTGGGTCAATTGTGTTCGTCACTTTCATGGGAAACGATTCTCTACTTTCTTTGGAAAGGGTAACTCAAAGCTATTACAGAAAAAAAGACGAATAAGTTTATTACTAATGGCCTAATGGGTAATGATTGACAATTATTTTAAAATAGGTTTACAAGGCGATAAAAATGGGGAGAGAGGAGAAACTGGTGGTCAGAGTTTGCATGTCAGATCTGGACGATTCTAGCGTCTTTGACAAAAGTGCAGAAGATAAAATTGAAGTGAGACTCAGAGGGCCTGAGAATCCACTAGAGACCCACCTAGAGTGCCTCAATGAGCCTTTTGGCGCGCTTACAGCTCCCAAAATCGAGGCCGAGTCAGTGAATTCAGGTGAGGAAGCTCTATTTCTACCACCCTTACAAACCAGAAAAGCAGCTTTATTATTGTTATTTTCCTTAGTGTTGCTTCACCGAGATCCCGAGAGTGACTTCGATCACTATTTAATTTCATTTTCTGCGGCTGTGAGCGCCTACACTGAACAAGTGCGACTACGCAACACCAACTTTTTGCCAAACAACCCTGGATTTGCACCGATTCTGCTACTGTGCTTTGCACCAATCGTGGAGCTCAGATGTGACCCAGATCGATGCAGGTGATTTTTTGGTCGATTTACGTAGTTCGAAAACTGTTTAGTTTGCAAATTTAAATTGACATGTACACGTAATTTTTGAACATGCGTTCTGTTTTAGAT
>JAOXNJ010085500.1:0-22580 GCA_028566655.1 Metis holothuriae
ATGAGATCTACGACCTTTTTATGGTAATAGAGCCAGTAATCCTCATCGGTACAGGGAAAACACAGCTCTACGAATTGTTCGTTGCTGGTATCGTTTCCTATGATTGTGTAGTAGTTGCTGAACTTGTCCTGAAACTTGTAGTCGATGTATTCCATCTCTTCCAGCTTCCCTCATCTTCCCACACGGAAGAGCTCAAAGGACTTTCGTGCTTCGTCTGGTATTTTGTGGACGATATGGATGCAGGATCATCTCTTGTGTGTTCCTATTAGTTCTGTCACATTCATTAGTTGGCTTCCACTTATTCCTGAATAACGAAAAACACAGCCATTGATCAAGCCATAGCCCTGTGCTGGTAGATCATTGGTATCGGTGAGAAAAATGACTGGACTATTATTGGAGACCTCTTGAGTCGTTGCTTTACGTGGATAGTCGTGTATCCATTGTTTACCTCTCAGGAAGCGGAGGTCTCATCCTTTGATGGTTCTATCGTTGAGGATGTCTCTGTACTCTCCCTTGAGGATTTGTTTGTAGACGTGGTTGATTTTGGGGATTACCCTGATGTTCTTGTCATACGTCTTACTATCATCATCCACAGACAGATTCCAGTACACACGCTCGACGATAGTGCTGAGAGTGTTTGCCATGTGTCTGGGTTAGGATCTATAAAAGTCAGGCATCGACAGCTTTCTTCACAGCCGTGTCGTATCTGATATTTCATGGTACTCTAAAACCGTTTGCTCTAAGCAATTTGAGGACTTCATCTCTTGTGATTTCCTCAGTTTCTTCTTCTTGTGTCTCTTTTTCTTCTTCTACTGGATCTGTTGCTCCAAGGTCTATTGGATTCTCTACTGTACCTTGTAGCTCTTCTTCATCAGGTGCTTCTCCGAGGTCTTTAACTGTTGCTTGTGGAGCGTCTTCATTCTCTATCTCAGGATCATTGTCCTCATTGTCTCTTTCATGACCTAGATCTTCTTGGGTTTGATCTTGCGTACCTACTTCATCGTGTGTTGGGTCTACATCTCCCTCTTCTTTTGCTTGCTGATCGATAAATGCTTGTTCTGCCTCTTGATGTACATCTTTGTTATTGTGATCTACATCATGATCAGCTTTTTCATGTGTTTGTACAGGATCTGAGCCAAAGTTGATCACTTTCCCTGTTGCGACATCTTTTGCTATTGCTTCTTGTTGTTTCTTAGCGATCTCATTCTGTTCCTCATAGCCTCTGATTTGTTTTTCGGAGACCTTTTTGAATGCTCACGGTTGTCACAGGTCGATTGCCTTAGGTCTTTGTTTCGTAACTCTCAACCTATAGCTTTCGGCTTCTTTCATAGAGACGTTTCTCTTGAGGTTGTTGTAGTAGCTTTGGTCGAAATGAGTGAGTGGGTTTACTGATTTTGTGGTCAATGCCATGGAGTTCATGAAAGAGTAAAAGTGAGATTATTTGGAGACGGAGCGTCTATATGAACAACTGACACGCTCCTTTGCCAGCTGTTCGATAGAAACTCCATATTTGGTTAGAGAGCATACGCTGTATCTCCGTCACCCTTTGATCCGAAGAGCCCACACTCAGCACCATAGTGATCCACAGCATAACCGATTCTGATATCGACCACGTATGCATCGGTGTCTTCGTTTTGGTAGTTCTTCATATAGGGATCATAGAGCTTCACACATTTGAAGCACTTGGTCTTCTTACAGAACCTTGGATTCCTCAAGAACCACATATCCGATGTTCCGATCGGATTCCCATGCTTATCAATATCTCACAAGAGCTCGATTTCGATAAGTCTCACAGCGTTACCCCTAAAAACAAAAGCATTGGTCTCATGTGCGTTCCCATTATCATCTCCACTTGATCTTCATGACCATTTGATCGGCTGACCAGACGAGTTTTCATTCAAGATTCTCCTTGCAATCGGTGCAATAGCAGAGGAGACAATAAGCTCGTATGCTCATCTTGGTCTTCTCACTTTGTATCAATTCTCCAGTCTCATCACGTTCTTATGCACATCCAATGCTTCTTGGATCGCATCGTGACCAGTAGCCAAAGTCAAAGCTTCATTGAGTCTCGCACCTCTCCCCATATTCCTCCAGATCAATGTTCCTTGTCTTGATCTATGCTGGGTAGAGAATAACGGCAAACCTTTTGGAGTTGGAGAGCCAGCACCAAAGGTACTCGTGATAGGTCAGAATCACTTGGTATAGACGTTCATCATATCTATCGCCATCCTGAGCATAGCAGACTCAATCAAAAATTTGGAATCTCTCGCAAGAGTCATCCACTCTTTTTTGATACTACTATCAGCTCATTTGATTGACTTAGATTTCTTCAACCATTGATACATGAGGAATGATGTGGTCAATTTCTCTCCGTACTCAATAATCTCAAACCCTTTATCTGGAAGCTTGGTTCTCTCTCCCTCAGGTTTCACACCATTTTCGGTAATTCTATCTAGTTCTAGTGGTCATGCGATCGCTGAGAACTTTTCGTCCAAACTGAGTGCTTGTTGTTCATAGAACATCAGATCACGTTTGTAATCTGCATACTCTTCTTGGACGTCGAGCTCGTTTCCGATATGCGATAGCAATCCGTTCAACAATGAGCTACCACCACTTGCTACGGTAATCCCATTATTGAAAAATACATCTCAAGCCATCTGTCTACAACATAATAAAGTAAAAGGTTGTTTGGGTATATAAAGCTACTGCTCTTATACGCCTGTAAAGGTAAACTCTCCCTCGTATCCTCACTCAAAGATTTTAATGAGTTGTAAGGGAAGTGTATCGTCTGCTGGATCGCCAGATGCTGAATCCACGAAGTGTTCTGCATCTATCTGGTAATACTTGAAGACATCTGCTTCCGTCAGAACAGGTCATGTTGGCTGTCCTTGTGTATCTAAGCTAATACTAAAGCGATAACTATCTCACCTATGCACTCTCCTGTACAGGACAGGTCTTTTTGCTTTGGTGGTGTTATCGCTGTCAGTCACGAGTCTTGTCTTGCACACACCCTCGATAGGGTCTCCTACCTCTGCGACTTTGACTGTATGTGCATCGATCGTGAGTAGTGATCCAGACTTGAAGTTCTGGTTATCAGCTCCCAATGCGGTGATGTCATACTTATTGTCAGCGAGGATTTTGTGTTCGTTTGCTCATCCTCTTACAGGATTTGCAGGTGCTGTCGTTGCCATGACGTGCTATGGTATATGAAGTAAAATATCGATATGATTAGTATCACATGTCTTTGAGAAACTCTACGGACTCTTTGACATGCTTTGGAGTGTTGTCCGTTTTCTTCTTGGATCATCATCCACCTTTTCTATGAGCGGTACTTTTTGCCACCTTGGCGGTCTTGCTAGTAGGACGTTTTCCTATCACACTGTAATATGCGGTTTGGAAGTATTTTTTGACCTTTGCTTTATCAATCGTTCTTCCATTCACGATGTCATCAAACTCTTCCATGATAGCTTTCGCCTGTTCCTCATTGACCTGTGCTTCGGTGATCAGTTTCCCTAGATAGTTTGTATTCTCTTGATCAGCTATCTCCTTGAGTACCTTTTGACGTTCTTCTTCCCTGATCTTCTCAGGGTCGATGTCAGCAGGTTTCTCCTTGCTCTTAGGGGTGTAGTCCTTTCCAAGCCATTCCTTGGCAAACTCTTGGATAGTCTTTCATTCATAGAACTTCTCGAGAAGGTATTCAGCTACATCCTGCTCTGATTCATAGACCTCAAGTAACTTGCTATGGTCTTCATGGAGTTCAGGAAGCAAGTCGATTGCTTTCTCTCTCACTTTAACCTGACGAATTACTTTTTGAGTACCTTTGGTTCAGGCAGACTGGAGCTCTTTGTATCTCTCCATTGTGACGTACTTCTCTGGGTCAGGGATAGGATCTTCATCGTCCTCCTCGTCATCAGGGTGATCATCACTTTCATCTTCAGAATCATTGTTGTCAGAAGTGTCGTCATCGGATGGCTCAGAATTATCTTCATCAACCTCTGAGTCATCTATCTCTTCTTCCTCATTTTCTTCTTCAGATGAGTCGTCTCAGCTTAGATCCTCCTCTTGATAGTGTGGATCGTCTTTGACTGTGATCGCTAATGGATCTGTTGGGGCTTCCTTAGTAGGTTGCTTTGCCATGGGAGTGTTGGTTACTGGTAAAGAGTGGATTTATCCCTCAGCTAGGGAGTCCATATACCAGCATCCTATGAAATTTGAGTGTTTTCTTCAAAATTTAGGGAAACGTATAGATACTCAATCAGCTTCGTTTGTTACTGTGAAAGTATTTTTTCGTTATCTCGTATTGACAAATGGATATATATATATATCATAGAGACGTCCTGACGTGTGACGGACGTAATAAAAAAACAATGAAATTTCTTACAACCATCATCCTTTTTGTATCTTTTTATTCTTTAGGTTTTGCACAAACGTTTGTTCAGACTTCTCACAATGTGAGATATACGAGCAATGGATTTGTGCCAACAGCAACAGTATTTGTTGCTAAAGATATAGGAAAGAACAAGAAGTTTGGGATTAGTACCTTTTCATTGGTTACACAAAACTGGGCGGAACTTTATGTAGGACCTTACTACAGACCTGTTCCCGAACTTACTATCGGCATTTCTGCTGGAATAGAAGCATCGTCTCCATATTGGAGGGTTTCACCATCTGTAGTCTATTTCAAAAACAATCATGTAGCAAAGGCTATCTTTGAAAAAGGCTCAGGAAGTGGGAATTATTGGTATCTTCTATCCTATCGGAATATGAACAAGAAAGTAGTTTGGGGTGTAGAAAGTCGTAGGTTTTTTGGGACAGGACCAGTCTTAGGAATGAAAATAGGTAATAGTGTTATATCGCTTGCACCTCATTATGACTTTGAGACTGATGCTTTCCAACCAACTCTCTTTTGGACATGGACTCTATAAGTAATGCCAAGTTTGTAACCGTGACAATGAGTAATCCAATTTGTTCTCCTGAAGTATTAGTAAGGAGAACTTTTTTTTATTCTTCTTTTTCTTTCGTCCATTTCCTCTCTCCAGTAACTCTATCCGTATACTTTTTCTCCTTTCTCTGCTTATTCAGAAAGATAATCATAGCATCTATCGTAGACAACGCCCCTGCTCTCCATTGTTGATTCTGATCTATTTTGGTGAGAGATAATGACTTTTGTGCTAGGTCGAATTTGTAGTACTTGAGGAAATTGACAAGTACATCGATGATCGTATCACTCAATGCTCAGAGCTGTATTTTTGCCTTTGCTTGCATCTCATCAGAGAAGTATTCAATATGCTCAAATGCACCTCGATATGCTTTCATCTTTTCGTGATAGCTCTCGTAGGCATCGAGTATCTCCTTGTATTCGTTCTTGACCTGTGCAATTCTTTCTTCCGTCTTTGCTTCATTAGACAAGAGCTCATCTAGCTGACTTTCCAAAGCTTGGTAGTCATCTTGTAGCTGGAGGTACTGACCCTTGAGTTTGCGAGCTTCCAGGTATACCTGCTGACTGTTGTGGATTGCCTTGAGGTAGCCCTTGATTTGGGCTAGTAGGGTCTTGAGATTGTTGAAGAGTTGGGTCATTGGGGTCTTGAGAAGATAAAAGTCCTAGCATCGCTTGTATTTCTTGCAATGCTTCGATATTTTGTGCTTTGATTTTGTCTCTTTGTGTTTGAGCTACGAACTTCTCATCATAGTTGTACAGCTGTTTCATTAGTGCCAAGAGACCATCTCGATCTTCTTGTTGGATGATATCAGGTCTAAACTGAGCTATTGTTGCTACATTGTTGATGTACTGGGTGATACTGTTCTTTTCTAGCGTGTTCATAACATTCACATTGCTATTGGTGATGACCTTGACGTAGTATTTACTCGTGACCATCTCTGGTCTGAACTCGAAGTATCACTCTTCTCACTCATCATGGGTGATAATCAACTTGTCGTCTGCTTGATCTACCTTTGCGTTTGGCACTTTGATATAGGGATAGATCTCTCTTTCGACCTCTCATTCTTTAGTAGTGATGGTCTTTTTTTGGAGACTTGGTGCAAATTGTGAGATGTTGCTCAATACTTCTGTGAGGATATCACACAGACCATTGTCATCGTTCTCATCGACTGTTGCGACTCTTGCCATTCTGTTGTTCTCGATTATTTCTACTGTTCACAGTTGTTCTGCTAGTGGTTGGTAGGTCGCTTTGATATTCTCTCAGGTGTCTTGGATACTGAGGTCGTCTAAGGTAGAGAGGATGAATTGATACTTGTTCAGGTCTGGTTGAAACTGTAGAGGCTTGACCTGCTCTACACTACTGGTGTATCTGATGATGTTGATCTCACTTGGATCATTGAAATAGTGTCCATCGACCTCACCATTATTTCAGGTGATAAGTGAAAGACCTCACATTCTGGATTGGTCTAGCATATCCTGAAGCATTTCTGCTTTGTATGCTTTGAGGTATCTGACTTTGTCACAAATACCACGACCATAGACACACTTGGTATCGGTATAGTGTTGTGTGACTGCAAAGGGAAGGTATCAGCTTTTGTTGAGCATTTTTCCAATATAGATAGGTACTTTATCATTTGCTATAATCCAATAGTCTTTGGTGACTTTGTTGAAGTAGTGATAGAGGACTACCTCCTCGTTGATCATGTACGTCTGCTCTCCATAGTCAGGGTTAGGATCTGAGTGTTCGTCCACCTGATCTACATTGATGAAGTATTTGTTCTCTCCGAACCTCTCTTTGAATCTCTCCAAGGACATGGTCTCTTTCATAATCGCATCCTCAGCTTCATGATGCTTTCCATTGATGTCTTTTCTCTTGAGAGCTCTATCATCTAATCGGAACGACCTAAGAGGGAGATTGAATCATGTGAAGCTGTAGGTTTCTTCTATATGTTCTTCGTAGTTATCATTGTTCCATAGCTGATCAGCTATCTCTATCTCTGCATCTTCTTTTATTCTGTAGATCTTATTGGTATCAGCAACAATACCACAAAAATATATGGACGTTCCGTACACTGCTTTATCCCATCTCCGTGTGCTGACTTCCTTATGCATCCTTTCCGATCGGATATAATGGCTCAGGATATGCTTTGATGCTTGTTGATCTTCTACTATTCCTTGATGTCCTATGGGTTCAAGCTTGAAGTTGAGCTTTCCTGAAAATCTCCCACACGCTGTCTCTACGAGGTCTTGTTCGAGAGGGACATTGACCTGTAGTGTACCATTCTCATCATAGAATGTGTTTGCTTCCATCTGACCATCACAAATATCCCAGTTACTTTCGTATTGTTTTCTAGCTCCATCCATATCTGCGAATCTCTTTGTGAAGATATCGAGTACTTCTTGTTGTTTCTCTTCTTTGCTAGGAGCTTCTCCAGCTCTCTTGTTCATAGCTTTTTTGATAGCATGGTCTGCCTTATCCTCACGGATGAGGTCTTGAAACGATTCTACGTTCATGCTCTTTTTTGATTTCTTTGCCATAACAAAAAAGCTCTGGAGTAAAGTATCCAGAGGCTATGAATTTTGAGTGTTTTTTTCTAGTTTTGGGTGTTTATTGTTCAAGCCATGTTGCTGGTATATGTACCATCTTCCCATTCTTCAGCTTTATATCATGAGGCATGATGCTTGCCTCCATTTGTTTACCAGTAATCTGATGTGTATCATCGCACACTTCTCTAATCTTATATCACTTTGTACCAGGTATCAAGATTGAAGTAAATGTCTTTTGTGGTATATTTCCTCTTTTTATATTTCTTCTCACACTTTGTACAGCAGGAACAATATCACTATCTCCTGATACTATAATCGCACGATCAAAGGTATTATTGAATGCATCTTCGACAATTTGAACAGCAATTTTGACATCAGTTTCTTTCTCTTCATATCCCTTGTATGCTAATCTCTCTAAGTACTCTTTACAGTCTTCATCACCCAAATATGTTAGTGATTCAAGTGGATTCTTTCACTTTCTATAACTAAATCCTTTCTGCTGATAATTTCACAATATAGTTTGAATACCGAAATGATAGATTGCTTGAACATAGTTTTGATCCTCTTTTTTCTTTGCTTTATTACCTTTTCTGTATGATGAGAAGTAGTAAACCCTATGCAACTTCTCTCAAGGAGCAAGAAATTGCTCAAACAATTTACGGAAATTGCACCATTGATGTTCTTTACGCCATGATGAATTAGGATCTTTAATCTTATTGAGGAGCGGATAGTAGAAATTGAACCCATCAATATATACGTTTACTCTAGACATTTTCGCTGGTTATGAAATAAAGATTTGCATTCTGAATATTTTTGATTATTATATAGATCTATCCCGAGATAGGTTCTTCGGATGCCTATCCACCCACGAGAAAAGCCCTTTCTTGTGGTTTTTTTTATTACAGAGAATATACTCTTTTCCTAGCCAGTAGCAACGAGATATTAGAACTTACCCTGTCTTGTTCTCCCTACTTTGACTCTCTCTCCTGTCATAGGATTGAAGAACTCTCTTGGCTTCCTTTCTCTGTCGTCTTTTTTTACACCTCTTTCTCTCCAGACGATCTGACCTTGTGAGAGGACATCGATCACATCTTTTTTATCTGTCTCAGGAAACTCTTGGAGTTGCTTGAGGAGTTTCGCCATTTGGTCGTGAGGGATCTGGTCTTCTAGAAAGAAGAGCTTGTGGTTTGCTATCACTGGCTCGAGGGAGAACTTGATCCTATCGTCTTTTTTGCCTTTCGGTTTTCGTTTATACAAAGGAAAGAACTCATTACGTAGGCTCATCTGATGCTTGATCTCCTCATAGAACTGCACCTGATCATTGTTGATGGTCACATACTCACAGCTTACTCACTCGATGTTGAATCATCTTTGCTGTCGTTTGCTGATAAGCATGAAGAGGTAGTCTATCGTGATACTGGGAGCTGAAGTGTCGCTATACAGGTCAAAGAGAAACCTATCATTGGTGATCTTATGTCTTCCCATGATGGAGATGGATGCATCATCGGAGTCTTTGTCCGTAGAGAATGCTGGATCAATGAATGCTCGCATTTCGATATGGTCTTTCCTATATTTTGGCTCTTTGTTTCCATACTCCTCGAAGTCACTGAGCTTTGCATACCTGAAGTCTTGAGGTTTGAAGATTGCTCACATCGATGCGATGGGGTCTTGCTGGTAGAGAGCTTCAAAGTCTCTGACACCGATCTCCATCTTTTTCCTCAACAGATAATCCACGTTGAATCTGCTAGGTCGGAAGCTCTCTCGTTTGCTTTTCTCTGTTCCATCTCGTTCTTCTCTAGGGGTTTTGGTGAGAGCTGGGATATCGATGGTCTCTCGATCTGGATAGTCTATATCGATACCTTTTTTTCTCATCTCTTCGTTGATCTTTTGTAGTCTCCCTCTCAGGTCATCGCTATGCCATCTGGTCATGATAAGGATCGTTGCAGAGTCTTGATTCATTTGTCTGGTATTGAAGACGGAGCTATATCGATTCCATATCTTCTCTCTATACACTGAACTTTCTGCTTCATCTCTATTCTTTACAGGGTCATCGATGATACCTATATCAAAACCATATCAGGTCAATCAACCTCCTACTCACACCGCATGGTAGTAGCCTGATTTGTCTGGATTGTCCTTGATGTCCGACTCTCTAAAGGTTCTCCAGTGAGTGATCTTCTCGGTATCCAGCTTGACCTCGTGAGGGTTGGCTCAGAGCTTGATCAGTTCTTGGGAGGCGTAGTCTAAAATCTGTTCATCTGATCGTTCTTGGGTATGGAGCTGGAGTCCAAAAAGAGCTTTGTATTTCTCACTCTGTACGATTTGTCTCGTTTCTCTCGAGAACTCATTGACTAGCTCCTGACCGTATCAGGTGATCACAAATTTGATGTAGGGGTTATGACCTAGCACTCGTGCTGGGAAGTTGATGCAGGCGAGCTTACTTTTTCCTGATCTAGGTGGCATAGAGATAGCAAGGTATTGGGTCTTTCCTTTTGCTACGTTCTCTAGTTTCTCTGCAATCAATTCGTGGAAATGCTCGACATGATAGTCTTCCTTTATGAACTTGGAGAAAGAAATCAGCGAGTTTCTGGTGGACTCGATCATCATATTGATTTCTGCTCTTTGGTGTTCGGTAAGGGTGGAGGCTCTGTTCATCATGCATATTTACTGAGGATTAAATTCTTTGTCTCTTGAGAGACATTCAGAAAGATGTTTACCATTTGGTTGGTTTGATTCATGGTCTCTTCTTGCGTGTCTCTATACCTTGGGTCTCTTTTTTGGAGGACTCTCCATGCCATCTTCTCATTTCCGTTCCTGATCGCTAGGTTGACTTGTGTCCTAGAAAGGTTGAGATGTGTCCTTCTCCATTTTTCCAAAATGTTCCGCACTTCGTCATCTTCCCTTATTCTGTAATACTGTCATCTCGAGATTCACGCCTGTATAAGGGCATCTTCGAGTGGTCGGTCACGACACAGAGCTGTCTTTAAGTGCGTGAACTTTATTTCTGCTAGCTTGGGATTTTCTTCGATGAAGTTAGGTCTTTTTTTCTCCTTTTTCCTTTTTCTGGATCGTTTGTTTTTGGTCTCTTCATGGAGACCGAGAGCTCGTTTTTCTAGGTCATCGAGTTGGTACACAGGTATTTTTGAGTCAGGGTCAAGGTACACAATGCTCTCGGCATGCTTCGGTAATGGTGGAGCTGGGAGTTTCTTTTTCCTTGGCATGATAATGAGAAAAATTAAGCATATTTGGTCACAATATCCCTTACTTTATGGTACGATATGTTATATTGTTTGGCTATTTTGGTCATGATTCATCGCTTATGTTCTGCGATGTTATATTCTCTCATGACCAAAGCATCCAGTTCATTCTCTATTACTCTCCTCTCAACCTGCTCGTTTTCTTCTGTTTTGTAGATAGATAACTGTGCTTGGAGTCGGTTTCGATAGTCTTGAGGATTGAGGTCTCTGAGGTAGGTAGTGGTATCAGGATCGGTCGGATCATCATAGGTTCTAAGTCGCTCACGAAGTTTCTCTGATGCTATCTTGAGCTTATACGCTTCAGAGATTTGGTTGTTGGGATTCCTTTCTACTTTTTCTCCTTGGTGCTGTCGTGGCTTACCTATGATGGTGACGATCCCTAGTGGTGTTTTGAGTTGGAGCATGATGAAAGTGGATTTCTAAAATGAAATCATCATGAAACACTTCCTCGTTGGCAGTATCTTCTGTTTCCTCATAGCTCTCAGGATGTTCTGCATGGATATCGTCTAGGATGGTATCAATCTGCTCATGTATCTCGTTGATCCTTGTTTTGATATCTACGAGCATGTCCCATCGTTCTTGGTCATCATATTGCTCCCATCATCCATCTGTTTTGTTAAGTCGATAGAACTGGTCTATGAGGTGTTCTTCTTCTCTTGCCAAGGTATGCATTTCTAGATGTGCTTTCTTCATCTTTCTTTGGAGGTCGTTGATATACATGTTATGATAGGTTATAAGGTAAAGTATTTTCTATCAAGCAACACACATATCAAAGAACCTTGCCAAAGCTAGTCTATAAAAGACTTTATTCAGATAAGACAAAAATAGGTGATAAAGCGAACAGATCGTTTGCTGTCAGTTCTTTCTCTACCTCTGGGGTGATCTGCAATGGTCTAGGGAATCACTCTATTTTGGTAGCATGGAGCTCTTCCAATTTCTTGTTCAGAGCTTGAGCATCTTTGTATCTGAGGTTTCCTTTGTCATCTTTTCCATCTGCATGTTCTGCAAGGATGTCTTCTTTGAGCTTGGTATAGACCAGGTACTCTTTTTCTATTGCTGGCATGATAGCGACAGCAAGGTGTCTTTTCTCTGAGGTAGGTAGTTGTTTCATCTCTCCTAGCTTTGAGAGAGAACTCGTAAACTGTTGGTACAAGAGGTGGTTGTAGCATAGGTGTGTTGTGTTCATGGGTATGAGTAATAAGGGGTTAAAAGCGGTAATGGTAGTTGATAGCTCTATTTTTCAATTTATACTTGACAAAGCTATATATATATATAAGATGTAGGCGTCTCGGATACCGAGATTGAACTTAAAATACAATTCTTATGAATCTTCAGGATTTTATCGGACAAAACCCATCTCAAGACTTCCTTAAAGCTTTAAACGAAGCTGGTGAGCTCAACGCTGTCAATGTAAAAGTCGTTAACGAAAACGGTAGTGAGACACATGGCTATCTAACCAAGTACTATCCGCTAACTGACCGAGTCGAAATGCAGGTGAAGTATGTTGATGTTGGATTCCTTGTTGAGAACACAGACGTTATCACAAAGCAACGTAATGAAGTACTTGTGAAGGAGTAGTCCACCTGAGCAATCTTCAAACAATCGACCATCCTGTTTCAGGCTCTGGTCTTTTTTTATTGTTTCTTTTTCCATTCCTCCCAGCTCTTCGTCTCTCCATTAATCTCTACATCATCAGTTTCGGTATACATCACATATCTCTCTATAATCGTCTCCACAAAATGAGGGTCGAGCTCCATGCCATAGCATACTCTCTCCAGCTTCTCACAGGTGATAACCGTTACTCACGATCACAAGAAGAGGTCGAGGATCACATCATCTGCTTTGGAGCTATTAGCTAATGCTATCTGGCAGAGCTGGACTGGTTTCTGGGTAGGATGCACATATTCTTGGACATTGCTTCTCCTGATGCTTCGGATAGTAGTCTTTCATTCTTTTTCTGCTTCTTTAGCTTTCTTGAGAAGAGCTAACATCTGACTTTCATTCTTACCTTTCATGATATCTCGTACGGTGCTTTCGCTTCTTTCTCCGTAGAATTCAGGTTGTTCTCCTTGTATCGCACAGTAGAAGAAGATCTCATGTTTTGGTCTATAGTGACCTCCTCAGAGTCCCAGTGATGGCTTGTTTCGTATGATCTGAGACTTGATCTCTATACCACGAGCTTCTAGCTGTGCTTGGAAAGTCGTTTGCTCTTTATGGTTATGGTACACATAGATTCCTGCTCCTTTTTTCGTTACCTCTTTCATACATCCAAACGCATCGTACAGGAATTGTGCAAATGCATCTGATTCCATCTTATCGTTCATGATACCATCTTTTGTTGCTTCAGCATGACCTTTGTAGTCTACATTGTAAGGTGGATCTGTTCGGATACAGTCTGCTTTGATACCATTCATGAGTTTTTCTACATCAGCCATCTTGGTACTATCTCCACACATGATTCTATGTTGTCAGAGCTTGATGATGTCTCATTGCTTGATGATTCCTAGCTTCATGATAGGAACAACATCTTCAATCATCTCCTTACTTGCTTCATCTGCGAATTTAAATCCTTTGAAGACTGCTTTGGTGAGCTTCCTGAGGAACTCATCAGGGCTATTCTCTATCTCTTTAGTGAGATTCTCCATATCATACTCACTGTATGATGAGGTCAGGTTATCGATGACTCTACAGATCTTTTGTTGTTCCTCTGGCATACCTTTGACCACGATTGCAGGGATAGTTTTTCTCCCTAGCTTTTTCATGGCTAACCATCTCCCATGACCATTGATGATCATATTCTCCTCATTGATCTGGATAGGTGCATAGAATCCGTTCTCTTCAATACTTTCCATGATCGATCGGACAGTCTTGGTATGATCCTTGTTATTGTAGGGATAGGGAGTCAACTCATTGATAGGCACATTGATGAGGGTAAGTTTTTCTGACATGTGTTCTTGTTATGAAGTAAAAGGTGTTTTGAGAGCTTCCTTAGTGAGATCTAAGGTCTCTTGGTCGAGTAATGTGAGATTCAACTCGTCATGATGGAGTAAATTCAGTCTTTGGATCATGTTTCCTAGAAGCTGATGTTGTTGATCTAGTCTTTGGTACAACATGAATAATCTATCACACTCAAACAAAAAATAATCTCTGACCTCTTCAAGTGTCTCTGGAAGTTCCTTTGGTGGCGATGGAGGAGCGTGCATGGGTATTAGATGAATACTAAAAGATACCAGGACTAATCTGGCAGGATGTTCATTTGATCGTCTTCTTGAGCCAACTGCTCTACATGTTTGATACCGTTGACCAACTTTACGAGATCTTGGTAGCTCTCAGGTTGATCCTCGTCAACAAAAAAAGCAAACGGCTCTTGTTTCTCATCAACACTCTCTAGACTGACTGATGTTGCATGTTCATTTCTCTGCATAATGACTAGTTTGAAGACAAGGTCTTTGTATTGCTTGCTTCGGTTGATCAATCATTGATACACCTCCAGATACTTTTCCATCTGTTGGATTGTTGAGGTATCAGCAGATCAGAGTTTACGTTCTAGTCGTCAGAGATCTTTCAGGATACGTTTATGTTCATCAGGATTAGCATCATCATAGAATTCCGAAAGGAGAAGTTCATCTGAGTACGTATCGGTTACCATGATATAGGTCTGATGAGGAAACGAATGCTCTTCGTCTTTGGGAGTATTTCTGGACTCCAAAAAGAAACGAATGTGTCTCTTCGTTTTGACTAGTGCAACCATTTGCATATACAGCTGTGTGAATTTCATAGAGAAGTGTTTTATGAAACGAAAAAATCCACAGTTTTTCTCTGTGGTTCTTCTCTATGTAAGCTGTACAAATCAACTACTCTATACTTGTTTGGAAATGAATTGCAAGTATTAGGATTTGATGAACAGTTTCCTAGGGTCTATATCAAGAGCGTTGCATATTTTTAGTAACAGATGTGTCTTTGATATTTTGACATGACCGTTCTTGATTGAGTATAGATGGGTATCACTGATTCATATCTGTTTAGAAAATTCTTGAATGGTTATGTCCATAGATTGGAGATGTTCTTGAAGTGTGTTATGATCAAGTATCCACATTGTGTGATATATAGCTAAAGCCCCTCTTTAGTAATCAAGAAAACCTAGATATCAACTGCATCATAAGCAAAGTTGCGAAAGGACTTGAATTTTGGAAAACTAAAGATAAGGTATGTGCATTACTATACTCTTTAGAAGAGTGCGTTCGTTAACAGCCCCTTTCCCTACTGCGTTTTACGTGATAGTCCTATCCCTTTTTCTCTTGGATAGTGTGCAAAAAGAGCAATATGCACACTTGTGACGGCAGAAAGGGATGTGGATATATAATGAGAGCATAGTGTGGTAAGTCGGCTGTAAAACGAATGTAATTAATCTAAACCGTATAGTAATGATCTATACGGTTTTTTCATTAAGAAAATTAATCGTTTGGATAGCCATGCTGATTTCATACATACTAAAAACTACTCCCATGTTAGGAAGCAGTTTTTTTCTTTTCAATGTCAGATTTTATACTATCAATAATGGAAGATACATCATGCGAGGATAATTATTAGTTGTATTAAGATTTTCATACCGATATTAGGTATCTTTCTATTATACTAGAATAATGTCGCACTTAGTTTGCAAATGTTTCTTCTTCAGGGAATGGTATATCTAGATATTGCTCTTATTTATTTATTTCTACTCTTCCATAGCTATTCTCATCAAGATAGTCCATACATATATTCTACGCTCGATACTTTCAGGCCAATCACCATTAATGTATTTTATATATCATTGGTTAAACAATGCTTCAAGATGTGGTTCCCACCAGTTTATTGTCTGTCCATCATATGTTCTTCACCATAATGTTCTTGACAGTACTGTACCAAATTCAGCTCTTGAAACTTGTTTATGTGGCATAAATGATTGTAGTGGAGTTACTCCATCACTTTCAATTCACATGATATTAAGTTGGCATGCAATAGTAATATATTCTTTTAATTCTTCACTTACTGTATCTACATCATTATAGAGATCACATCATTGTTTACTTTCATCTATGGACTGACCCAATTCATTCATAGCAAAGTTAACTATCATTTTCGCGAAATCTTTTCTGAGAAGTTGATTATATGGATATGCTTCATTGATTGTTGGTCATAGTGTTGTAATATTTTTACTAAATGCATAGTCGTATGGATTTATAAACTCTTGCTCTTGTATTGATTTTTCGTTATCAGCTTCATTATTTTCTATAATTTGCTCTGTATTATTATCGAATTCTATAGATATATCTTTTTCATTTTCAGGTATATAAAGATTGGTAATTTTTGGCATATCATCTTGTTCGTCTATTTGATCGTAAGTAACAATATTTTTACTTCATCATCTACTTGATTTTCTTCATCATCTACTTGATTGATCATCAGTAGCTGGTCCTGCCGGATCTTTAATTTCACCATTTGCAATTCAGTCCGCATCAAGCGGTCATCCATCAGTAATTTGATATGAGATTGTTGTTACCGGTACTGATCATACGGTAGTAGTTCAATAAGTAACAAAGCTACTCATATCGCTATATGTTTGTGTAACAGGATTATACTTTCTATATTTCCATTCAACTGTATCATATACTCTATCTAAATAGATTGTTACGTCAGCTATTGCTCATGTAGTAGAACAATCAAACGTAAAATTCCAAAGTCATAGTTCATAGAGGTATGATTCGTCATTTATGAGATCATTTTCACGAAGACTATCAAAAAATGTAATTTGTTGACAGTTTCATCCACTCAATACAAGCGTATTATACTGTGCATTTTCTATATTTGGAATACTTGTCACCTTATTTTGTATAGCATCAAGTTGTCCATCTCCGTTTCCATCTCCATTATTAATAGCTGAAAGTTCAATTTCTGGATGTATATTATCTAAGTCATTGTTATTGTCTTTTTCTCCATCATTGTCTGTATCATCAACGATTGGATTAGTACCAATAATATTTTCAATTATGTCTGTGACGCCGTCATTATCGCTGTCTGTATTTAGATTTATTTTTCAATTTGTACTACTTGAATTTCATGAAATATCAGTAGATATTACTGTTACTAGTTCTCCATCAATGGGTATCGAAGAAAGCATACAACTATATGATCCATCTCATAATACTGTGGTAGTACATGAAGTTCAGCTTGGAGTGTTTATAGTAATAGTGCTTCCTACTTCTCATGTTCCTATAACTGGCAATCAACTTGTAGGTGCGATTATAGTTGGAGCTACAGGAGGAGTGGTATCTTGTATTACTACAGTCCTGGTTACAGGAGTAGCGATGTTTTGGGAGCTATCAGTAACGTTGAAGAATATGGTGTATGTTCATACAGTGTTGGTATCAACAGATCAAGAAGTAATGATTGAAGAAGTGATATCGCCATCTTCAGTATCACTTGCTGTTGCTCATGCGTCTACGTAAGAAGAACCAACTTCTAAGGTAACTGTCTCACTACCATTAAGACTAATAGTAGGAGCATCACCGGTAACAATATTAACAATTCTAGTAAGTTGAGTAGCAAAATTACCATTAGTATCAATAGCACCATAGGTGATAGTATAACTACCAAGTGTAGAAGTATCTACAGATCCACTGGTGACGACAGTACAGATAGAATCATAATTATCGACACAAGAAGCACCTGCTTCGGTGTAAATTGCATTGAGTACTAGGGTCAGAAGATTATTACCGTTGAGGCTAATAACAGGAGGAGTGGTATCTTGTATTACTACAGTCCTGGTTACAGGAGTAGCGATGTTGCCGTTAGAATCAGTATAATTGTACTCTAGTATATAGGTTCCAGGAGTAGATGTATCAACAGATCCGCTAATAATAGCAGGACCTGATCCGTCAATATTATCAGTCCATGTAGCTCATTGTTCGTTGTATATATTATTTACTTCAAGTATTATAATCGAATTGCCACTAAGTATAATAACAGGAGGATTTTCATCTATATCATTTACATTGATGATAAGTACTTCTTCATATGTTCCTCACTTTCAATCATCTACTTGTACCCTTATGCTATATAATGTTTTTATTTCATAATCTGGACTTTCTTGAATTAAAAGCTGTGTACCTGAGATAGTAAAGGTGCTATTATCTATGTCTCCTGTACCATTTGTGAAAGAAAATGTTAATATATCATCGTTATCTGCATCTGCTCCACTCAAGATGCCTACTACTGTTCATGCTGTTATATTCTCATCTATGTTATCACTATTTGCGCTATCAATTGTTATGTCTGTTGGTGCTTGATTTGGGCATCAAAAACTATCTCATAATATATTTCGTTCATAATTATCAATAATAGATTGACGATCTATCTCAGCATTACAATACTTTAGACCTGTTGCAGTTAAGTTAACTCATGATTGTAATAGTTGCTGATTCCATCCTGTGAGAGTGGCATCATAATTTTCTGTTGAAAGTCCTGCATTTACAAAAAATTGATTCAAATCTGTTACATTGCTCATATTCCAATTTGCTAAAGATTGATCAAAATTTATAGCATTTTGGAACATTGCTGTAAAATTAGTACCACTGCGAACATCCCAATTTCCAACATCTTGATTGAAGATATTCGGCCCACGTAACATATAACTAAAATTTTGTACATTAGATACATCCCAGTTACCGATATCTTTATTAAAAGCAGAAGCTCTGTCAAACATAAAACTTACATTACTTAGATTAGATAAGTCCCAAGCATCTCCTCCTTTATTTCATAGACCTGGTTTAAAACTAATATCTTGATTAAATGCATTTGTGAGAGAAAACATAAATTGTGTATTTTGTAAACTATTTGTTTCCCATAAACCTATATTTTGATTAAATACTGGATTTGAAAGAAACATAGATTGCATTGTTGTTACATTGCGAACATCCCAATTTCCAATATCTTGATTAAAAATTGAGGCTACCGCATCTCTTCCAAACATATTACTCATATTTGTTACTGACGAGGTATTCCGATTTCCAATAGGTTTATTAAAAGCTTGTGCTCCTTGAAACATACTACCCATAGTTATTACTGAAGAAACATCCCAGTTACCTATATCTTGATTAAAGACTGGAGCACGACGAAACATACTACTCATATTTGTTACTGACGAAGTATCCCAATTTCCAATCGGTTGATTAAAAATACATCCAAGAGAATTACATTGAAACATTCCTTGCATATTTATTACATTGCTTGTATCCCAATTTCCAATAGGTTTATTAAAAGCTTGTGCATCTTGAAACATACTACCCATAGTTATTACTGAAGAAACATCCCAGTTACCTATATCTTGATTAAAGACTGGAGCACGACGAAACATACTACTCATATTTGTTACTGACGAAGTATCCCAAGCATCACCTCACTGGTTTCCTCCTCATATTTTAAGATTAATATCTTGGTTAAAAACTTTCGCATTATCAAACATGCTTGCCATATTTGTTACATTTGTTGTTTCCCATGTACTAATATCTCCATTAAAATTTTCTGTATCTGCAAAAACAGCACTCATGAATTGTACACCAGACGTATTCCAATTATTTAAATCCTGATTAAATGAATTTGCTCTTTGAAACATTGAGTTAAGATGTGTTGCAGATGAAACATCCCATGTATTTAAAGGCTGGTTAAAATTTGTGTTGCTAAAAAACATTTGGTCAAAGCGAGCAACATTAGATACATCCCAACTACTGATATTTTGGTTGAAGTTAGAGTCCCTAAATATAGTACGCATATCAGTAATAGAAGATGTATTCCAGTTCCAGTTACCTGTACTAGCATTGAGATTTTCAGTGCCTCTAAATGAATTAGAGAGTGAAATTACCGAATTCAAGTTAGGTGTATCAGTAGCATTCATTACAAGGTTACGTGCTCCATAAAATGCATTAATAAAATCTGTCCAAATATTCGTTCCCCATTGTTCTATACTGAGTAATTTATCTTTGTCTCCACTATTATTAAAGTGAATTTTATGGAATCCAGATCCATCACCTTCATTATCTTCAATACGTATAGTATAAGTTCCTGCTGTAACGTAACTACAGATATAGTCATTTGTAATTCCAGTGCCTTCATTGATGCCATCATTATTACAGTCTATGTTGTAGTTATATCCTACTCATGCTGTAGGAATAGTAAACTGTGTAGAAGATGAACTTCCCGGATTATCAGTTTTTACAGTGATAATAAAATCACTAAAATTAGTTATTGAACAGTTTTGTGGAAATACAGTGGCAGGGGCAGAAATATTGCTTGTATCGTCTGTTTCATGTACTTGTATATCAAATGGAGTGGTAGATGTATTGTTTGTTAATATTACAGTAATAGGTGAAGTAGTTTGGTTAACTACAATAGTATTTAATGCACTATCAATCAAATCTATATTGGTTTCACTAGCATCAGCATTTCGATAAACATCGTATACATAATCACTTCATACACAACTTCATGATACACTTGTAATGCTATTATTATTTGTATTATCATCTACAATGAATAGGGATGCTCCACAGGTATAAAATATTACTTTTGTATCTTGCACAATTACTGTATTGTTTTCGTCAGAAGATATGCCATTATTACAACTAGCATTAGGATTTGTTGTAATACCCTTAGTTGTTAATTTTTCACCTGCGTGTTGTACATATATATCAACTGTTGTTCAATCACTAAAATCAACAGGCATACTTAATTTTATCGGTTTTGAAAATATAAGGTGTTGTCCTGGAATACCAAACTTCAAACCAATTTCTGCATCTGGAACAAGCTCTGTTATTAGACCATTTTCAGCAATAGATAAGTTTAATGCCGTAGTATCAAATGGACTACCGTCTGCAGTATGGATTTCTAATTCTTTTTGTAGTGTTGTAGTTAGTCAATCTTGTGACCAAATAATATCAGCTTCAAACTTTACTCATACCACGCCCTCTGTTTGTTTTTCTTCATTATATAACGGAGTAATGTATCATTTAGATGATGAATTAGCAAGTTCAAGAATATTCTTTACTTGTAGTCAAGTTAGTATTTTCTCTTCTCATAACTGAGTATCTTCTTCTCATAACTGAGTATCTTCTTCTCATAACTGAGTATCTTCTTCTCATAACTCAGTATCTTCTTCTCATAACTGAGTATCTTCTTCTCATAACTCAGTATCTTCTTCTCATAACTGATTATCGAAACCGTATAAAGATATATTATTTAAAGAAGGAATATCTATCGTTCAACTAAGTAATTGACCTGTCGCTAGCACGCTAGGTTGTAAAGTATTTATAAATAACACAGTTATTACAATAAAGTGAAATGATTTTTTAAATATACAAATCATAGTACTTAGTTAGACTTATTAAGTAAATTAAAGTATATATATAAACTACTTTTAATATTATATCTATTAGTAAGTAATTTAGCAAAAAATTAATACTTGTTATTGACCAGAAAAAAAAGCCTTCACTTTATTATCTATTTCGGAGAGAAAAATCCTCGCCTTAAGGCGAAGACTTCAGTATAGTGATGAAGCAATTTTACTTAAAAGTGAATAGATTTATGCTATACTGATCCATTTATTGTTCAGGCAAAGTGTTACAAGAATTTTGGTATTGCTCAGGCTATTCATACCCTCAAACATATGCCTAATGAAGATGAATACCGTATTTGTCACGTAAAGATCTCAAGAAAGGATAGACCAGCTGACAGGAAATGATCAGTGGTTGTGATCCTGGAGGAAGATCGATTTGAAATAGCAGGAATGCTAAAATCACAACATTATCTAGACATATAGACTGTATTAATATTGCTGGTCGGATTCTTTAGAATCCGTCATTATATTGTTATATAGCTATGCTAAAGTAATTGCTACTTTACATCTTTTCTTATCCATCATGCATAAACAAGTAGACTTACAATTTTGTGATTATTGTTATAAGGAACATAAAAAATTACACCGCAACTTAGATAACTTTGATTACACAAAGAAATTCTCAACAACTGAGTGTGTAGGCTGTGGATGATGTATGTGTGCAGATTGTGCTAAAAACAGTAAAAAATATCTTCATGATTCGAAAATACAAGCATATGAAATATATCTTTGTGCTGATTGTGTCCTTAAAAAACGATCAGACATGGAATATAGAACGTTTGTTTTAGATACCATTCATCAGCATGAAAAATATATGAGGATTTCCTTAAGAAAAACTATTTTATCTTGAAAATCATGTCCATGACACTCACCTACTTGATCCAACAATACATCAACTTCTCGTTGATTGCAGAAAAGAAATGTGCAGAAAGCACCATTACATGATACAGAAACAGACTACGTCTCTTCGTCAAGTTCATTGGTGATATCCAAGTCAATCAGATAACGAAGCAAATGATAGACATGTATAAGCTTTATCTATTCAATAAAGAGATTCAAACAAGTACGTTGCCGTTAAATCTTCACAAAATAACTTCATTATTTGTCTCGTTTTTCACGTTCTCAAATGCGAATTTTTTCTGTATGGGTTTTTCCTAGTCATAGCCTTACTTTAGATAAGTTCTACTATGCTTCAAGTACTCTAGACCCTAATATATACTCAAATCATCATTGTGTAAATCATCACAATGATTATTGTATCATACTATGAGGCAAAATTCATCAATACTGATGAAAACGGAAAAGAATATAATCTAAAGATTTCCCCGTATCCTTGTGGTCGGGTGTCACAGTAGTATATTTAGGACATTTATGTCTTAGTCGAAGCAGATGAGAGAGAAAAAGCATA
>JAOXNJ010085723.1:0-12005 GCA_028566655.1 Metis holothuriae
CTCGACGCCCCCGCCGATCTCTACATCGAGGCCACCGACCAGCATCGCGGCTGGTTTCAAAGTAGCCTCATGCTCTCGGTGGCGTGGCGTGGCAAAGCGCCGTACCAGAAAGTGCTCACCCACGGCTTTGTCATCGACAATTCCACGGGTGAGAAAATCTCCAAATCAGGCGAAAAGCCCATCCACGCCGAGTACTTTTACGGCAAATTCGGCGCAGACATCGTCCGCCTCTGGTGTGCTTCAGTTGATTATCAGAATGAAGTCCCCTTTTCTGATGAGCTCTTCAAGCAAGTCGTCGAAGGCTACCGCCGCCTGCGCAACACCCTGCGCATTTTGCTTGGTAATCTCGATGGCTACAGCCGCGAAAAACAGCCGCTAACAGCTCAAGAACTCACCCCCGTAGACCGCTGGATGCTCGAAAGCTTGGAGCGCCTCAAGACCGAGGTTTTGAACGCGTGGGAGGCGCTGGATTTCCGCAAAGTGTATAACGCCTTGACCAATTTCTGCGCGGTCGAACTCTCCAGCCTCTACATTGACATCACCAAAGACCGCCTCTACTGCGACGGCCTTGATTCCCCGCGCCGAGTCGCCTCGCAAGCCGTCTTCGCCCGCGTCTTTGATGACCTAAGCCGCCTGCTCGCGCCGATTTTGGCCTACACCGCTGACGAAGCCTGGGAGCACGCCGGCCATGAAGGTAGCATCCATCTGCAAGCCTTCCCCGAGGCCGACCCCAACTTTGCCCCAGCCCAGCCCAGCCAAGCCTTCCAAGCCATTGAAGCCGCTCGCGAGCTGCGTGATCAAGTCAGTGTGCAGCTAGAAGAAGCCCGCCGCGAAGGCAGCATTGGCAAAACCTTGGAAGCGCAAGTGGCGCTGAGTCTCCCCGCCAATCACCCCGCCAATAGCTTAAATGAAGAAGAGCTAGCCGAGTTTTTCATCGTCAGCCAAGTAGAGAAAACCGAAGCGAGCGAAGTACAGGTCAAAGTAAGCCCCAGCCCCTACCAGCAATGCCCTCGATGCTGGCGGCGCTTGCCCGAGGTGAGCGCAGAAAACCCGCTCTGCAACCGCTGCTGTGAGGCGCTAAAGTAGCGAGAGCTTCCAGCTCTCGGTTAGACTCAGACGGAAGCTGGAAGCTTCCGCTACTTTTCTGCTACTTTTTATGGAATAGAAACGGCTCTGTCCCTTTCCACAATCGAGCGCGATCAATACGGGGAGGTGGTGAAAACGGGGCAGCGCTACCCTTGGTTTGCGGTGTTTCTCAATGAAATTCAGAAGCTGCGCACGCCGTTTTTTCCGGGCGGGGTCTTGCTGATGGCGATTTTATCGCTCAATCTACTCGGCGGGGTGGTGCGGATTTTTTGGCAGTGGAACTTGCATAAAATTGGCGCTTTGACTGGGCACTTGGGCGTGCTCATTTTAATGGCCGCAGCAGCAGTCTCTCACATTTACAAAAAGGAGGGCTTTCTGGTGGTTTCTCAAGGACAGACCAGTGGCTTGGTGCAGGCCTTTGCCGATCCTGTGCTGGAGATTCGCGAAGAAGTGGATGGCAAACTCAGTGCGGAGAGTTTGCAGATTGAGCCAAGTGAACTGCGCAGTTTGTTTTCTCCGCGCCTTGATCGGCTGGAGAGTCAAGAGGCGCAGCTAGTGATCAATGACCCCAGCCTGCCCTTTGTCATTGATGTGCTTGCAGCGGTGGAAAATGCCTGGCCTGTTCGCTCAAGTGAAATCTCAACTGATAGTTATTTGGCAGGTGGGCGAGCAGTGGAGGGCTTTGCCTTGGCCTACCGCAATCCAGAGATGGAGGGCGAGGTGAATCAGGCGGGGGTGAAATTGCGCGTTAGGTCGCGAGATCCCAGCGAAGCCGAGCAGACCCTGCTGCTGTATGAGCCTTCCCCAACGCCTGCGAAGGTGGAATTTGGCGGGCGTAAGTTTTGGATTGATCTGGTAGATCAGCGCTGGCAATTGCCCTTTGAAATTCGTTTAGATAAGGCGAAGAGCACCACCCATCCGGGCACGCAAATTGCCGCAAGTTTTGAGAGTTTTGTCACCCGAATAACTGCTGAAGGCGGGCAGACAAGCCATCATATTCAAATGAACAAGCCGATGCGCAAGGATGGCTTTACCTTGTTTCAGGCGCGGATGTCGCAACCAGACTCCATTGGCAACATGACTTCAACTTTTGAGGTCGTGGATAACCCCTCAGACAAGTGGCCAGAGATTGCCTGCTGGGTGATTGCCGTAGGCTTGTTCATCCACTTTAGCTTGGCGCTGGGGCAGGGCTTGATGAAGGCGCAGAAAAAGCGTGGGCGAGTGGATTAGAGATGTCCGTTAGGTCTAAGTTCAATTTTCTAGGATTGACTCCGTTTTGAAACTCGATATTTTTTTGAAAGCCAAGAAGTAGTTAAAAAAATCAAATGACTGATTCTCATTACAAAGTAATCTTCATCGCTTTTTTGTTTATCATTTTAGCTTCTTGTTCTGAGGAAATCAGTGAAAATAATCAGGCTGATGAGCACATCATGACTGATAAATCACATGTGGAGGCGATTTTAGACACGGAATTATCTCTAGAAGAGAGAAGTAATGCCATCAATGAATTAAAAGAAAATGGAGATTGGGAGAGCTTGGTTAAAGCGCTTCCTCCGCAAGGTGGATATGGTCAGATTTCAGTTGAAGTAATGATGGCTTTGGGTGAGATAGGTAATAAAGATGCTATACCCTACTTAGAAAAAGTAAGTGATACCGATAGACGAATTAGTGGGGATTTTTGGATATTTCATGATCATGTACTTAGTGATCTCAAGGGCGTGAAGAGTAATAGGGATCGGATATTGGAATTTCATGAATCTGAAGAGGAGCAAAACCAATAAATTCAGAAGAAAGCGGCGATTTCTGGTTTATCAATTTTCTTGAATTTACAAACCCTGCAAGCCCCCGTGGGAAGAAAAAGTTGTCTTGTGGTTTTTTGCTGAGGCCAAAGCTAGCCACAATAACCAATACCACGGAAGCAATCCAAGATAGCTCTCAACAAATTTTTCCGTGTATTCTGTGCTTTCCGTGGTTCCACATGAAGAATGCTTCACGAGCTATTCAACTTTATGGTGACCACAGAAAACGCGGAAAACACGGAAGGAATGTAAGACTTTGCTCTAAAGCTATCTTGGATACCAAAGACTTTCAGAGACGAAGCCCGAGAAAAAAGGGCGAGTTGAAGCGCTAGAGAGATTCTTGGATCTTTTTTACTATGGAGTAAATCTCGCCTTTACTGAGTTTGGTTTTGATTCGCTCTCCGGGGCTTATTTGGTCTATGCTTTGAAGGATTTCTCCGTTTTCTGCTTGGGTGAGACTGTAGCCGCGCTCTAGGACTCGCTCTGGGCTGAGGGCTTCGAGTAGTTGGCGTGGGGTTTCTAGAGCTTCTTGTTTGCGCTGGAGTTGTTGCTGGACGGCTCGCTGGATGCGGGGGGTGAGCTGGCTGAGGCGCTGTTGTTGGTTTTGCCATTGACGCTTCGGGCTGAGGGCTTGGAAGCGGATGTTGAGGCTCTCTAGGCGGGCTTTTTGTTGCTTGAGAGCGGCTTTGAGGGCGCGTTTTTGGCGATGCTCTAGCTGGTCGAGGTCTTGCTCGCGGCGTTCGAGCTGGCCTAGGCTGAGGCGCTTGAGTCGCTCTGGCTCGCTGCGCTTGAGCAGTGCTCTGGCGTTGGCGAGCTTTTGGCGCAGTGGTTGGCGCAAGGCTTTGCCGATTTGCTCTAGTCGGTGGCTGAGTTCTTCTCGGGAGGAGGAGATGAGTTCTGCTGCTGCACTGGGGGTGGGGGCGCGTAGGTCTGCAACGAAGTCGGTGAGGGTGAAGTCTGTCTCGTGGCCGATGGCGCTGACTGTGGGGATGGGGCAGGCGTGGAGGGCGCGCACGAGGGCTTCGTCATTGAAGCTCCAGAGGTCTTCGAGCGAGCCGCCGCCTCGGGTGAGGACGATTAGATCCAAGTGCGGCAGGCTTTGGCCGCTTTCTTGTTGGAGGTGCTGCAAGGCCTGGAGCATCTGCACGGCGGCTTGCTGCCCTTGGACGAGCACGGGGGCTAAGAAGATTTTGATCCACGGACTGCGGCGCTGGAGGACTTGGCGGAAGTCTTGCAGGGCGGCGGCGGAGGCGGAGGTGATGAGTGCTATGTGTTGCGGGAAGGGGGGCAGGCTTTGTTTGCTTAAGCTCTCAAACAGCCCTTCTTGGCGCAGTTTTTGTTTGAGGGCTTCAAACTGTGCTTGCAGGTTGCCTTGGCCGCTGTGTTGGACTTCGCGGACGATGAGCTGGTAGTTGCCGCGCGCGGGGTAGACGGAGATTTCTCCTCGGCAGTTGAGTTGCTGGCCGTTTTCGAGCCGCAGCCCGCGCCCGAGTCTGGTGGCATTGCCGCGAAAGAGCACGCAGGAGAGCTGAGCGCCGGCGTCTTTGAGGGTGAAGTAGTGGTGGCCGCTTTGCTGGCGGCGATGGTTGGAGACTTCCCCTTCAACGCAGACATCACCCACCTCCACTTCCAGCAGGGAGCGGATTTGGTGGGTGAGTTCGGTGACGGTCATCTGCGGCGCTTATCAGGTGCTTTAAGCCCTCAGAAGGTTTGTTATCTTGCCCTAAACTAAGGGTTGAGTCTTGTTTTTATTCTGCTTCTTTTGGCGCTCTTTCTTTTTCTTGCGCTCCTGCTTCTGCTTTTTCTTGCGCTCTTTTTTCGTGTTGGCTTCTTCTTCGGGGGCTTCGGCTTGAGGAGCATCTGCTTGAGGAGCATCTGCTTGAGGAGCTTCTACTTGGTCATAGTCGTATTCATCCTCCATGGCTTCTGAGGCAAGTTCGGAGAGCATGGTTTGCAGGTAGATGCCAAAGATGGAGTAGTCAGCGGGGGCTACTGGTGAGTTCATCACTTCCAGATAGCCGCCTTCAACCCAGTAACCAGCTCCTGCTACACCGTGCTTCTCTCCTTGGGGGGGCAGGCCGTAGAGTTCGGTGATGGCGGGCATGATTAAGCCTTGGGCGAGTTCCAGCTCGACTTTGCCGCTTTCTTGGACGATAAGCTCAACTACGGTGTGGAGGGTATCAATCGCCTCTTTGGATACCCAGGCAAAGCCCATGCCTTCTGCGGGCAGGGGCTTGGTGGAGGCCAAGAAGTCCTCAGACTGGGTGATGCTGCCGGGAGCAGCGGCGGAGGCCTTGCCGTACTCGAAGACCAGGGCAGTGCTCTCAGGATCATAGCTGAGTTGAGCGAGCATGTCCACGGGCAGCTCCATCATCTCCAGCATTTTTGGGTCATTAGGAAGGAAACTGGTGACTTGCTGACCGTCTTGCTCGATGGTTTCAAACTCGGCAAGCAGGGGGTCGAGCAGTTCGCGGATGGATTTGGCTTGGTCAATGGCGAGGGTGAGTGAGCCGCCAGCCTCAAAAAACAGGTTTGGGTTTTTCTCTTCGTAGAGGTCGTAGAGGAGTTCTGGCATGTCTTCTGCGGGGGGCAGGTTGAGCATCAAGCTTATGCGCGGTTGACCGATGTCGTTGAGTAATTCAAGAACGGACTGGCCATTGGGCAGCATGGGCTGGGCGAGCATTTCTGGGCTGAGAAAAGCCATCATCTCACCCTCCGCAGCTAATTCTTCCCCAAGCTCTGCGGGCAGGCTCTCGTTGAGTAACTCAAGGGCTTCAACTAGCCAAGCGCCGAGGTGTTCGGCATCGAGGGAGAACTCAAGAATCAGGTCATCATCTTTGCGGGCGATTTGGGTGGCTTGCCAAGGATGGTTTTCGGTGCCACCAAGCGCCATGAGGCCTTTGGCTTGGCCGTTGATGCCAAGAAAGCTGCGCTGCAACCAGCTTGCTTCCAGCTCCTCGACACCGAGGGCGTAGGTGTCTAGCTTATCTAAGCCGAAGAGTTGGAGTAGTTTGCTTAAATCAATTTTTTCCAGACCTTCGGGCAATTCACCTTCTTCGACGAGTTTCGCTGTGAGTTGGGAGTTGAGGGCGCCCTCAAAGATCTGCGTCCAACCTTGGATGCGGCGCTGCATGTCGGTGACGCTGAGGTTATCGGTGGCGCCTTCTAGGTGGCCGAGGGCGCGACTGAAGTCCTCTGTCAGGCGGAAATTTTCTGGGGCTGGGCTTTGAGCCTGATTTTGGGCGAGCGCGGGGCTGCTCAAAAGCAAGGAAGAGGCGAGGATGGCGGGGGTGAGGAGATGTTGTGATTTCACGAGATTCTTTTAACCAGAGAGTGCTCTCGAAGTCAAGTCTAACTGGATGCAGGGCGAATTTTTTTGGCGCTTATTTCCTCTTACTCTAGTGCAACATTCGAGTAGTTCAGACTATACTTCCACCTTGGTTCAGAGATGCTGAAGTGAACAGCCCATCCAAAATCAAAAGTAACAAATCGGGTTTTGGGGTGTCACGCGAAGACGCGAAGACGCAAAGGAAATTGAGATTAGAGCTGAGAAGAAAACCCCCATCCTTCAATATCTCAAACTCTTTTCCTCCAAAAGAGATTGAAAAATCAATGGAAATTCCCCTCAATCAAATTTAAGGATTGCTCAAACCAAGTGCTCAATTTCTTCATGGCGCGGTAGCGCCTCTTCGCGTCTTCGCGTCTTCGCGTGACACCCCCCATTAGCTTGCTAGAGGCAGAATGATATGACCTAAACTTATCGGATGATGCACTAGGGCACCTCTAAGAACCTCCCTTGGGCTTCACCTTGCCCTTTTTTCATCTGGCTTCGTTGATGACAATCCTTAAGTATCTCAAGAATGGGCGAAAAAATCATTGCCTTGCCAGAGAAAAAAATTGCTTCGTTGAAACCTCAAGCTAGGTTTTCAGAGATGCTCTCTGGTAAGAAAAAGCAGCTCACAAAGCAGACTTCTGTTTGGGAAAAGGCTGGGCAGTTTGTGCTGGAGCGCTTCTGGCTTTGCGCGGTTTTGCTGCTGGCTTGGGCGCTGGTGCTGCTGCTTCCGGGGGTGACGCTGTTTCCCGTCAATGACCGCGATGAGGCGAAGTTTGGCCGAGCTGCGATTGAAATGGCGGAGCGCGACAACTGGATGCTGCCGACTTTTGAGAATGATTTTGTGCGCAATCCGGACAAGGAACTCAAGCTGCCTGTTTATGCAGAGAATGAGGCGGGGGAAAAGCGCCTCAAGAATGCGGGTGATTACCGCTTTGATAAGCCTGTGGGGGTGTATTGGCTGATGCGCCTGAGTTTGCTGGCCTTGGGGGAGAAGCAGCTTGTGGATGTTGAGGGCAAGCCTTTGGAGACGGAGCCGGGGCCTTTTGTTGATGAGTTAGCACTTGAGGAGGCCAAGGAGGCTGGGCGCTTTCAGTACTTGCCCACGCCGAGAACGGATGCGGCCTTGCGCTTGCCGTCGATTTTCTCTAGCTGGGTGGTGGCCTTGGTGGTGTTTGCTTTGGGGCGGGCGCTTTATTCTGCTCGGGCGGGGATGTTGGCTGCGTTTGCTTGGCTGACTTGCCTGCAAGTGCTCATTCATGGGCGTTTGATAGTGGCGGATATGCCGATGATTGCAGCGGTTTGTGTGGCAATGTTTGCGGCGTGGAAGTTGCTCTTTGGGCGGGAGAAGTTGGGCGAGGAGGTCGACTTGGAGCGGCTTGCCCAGCAGCAGGGGGAAAAGTTTTCGTTCTGGAAAAGCGGTTGGTGGTGGCTTTGGGCGCTCTCTTTGGCGTGGGGCTTTTTGGTCAAGGGGCCGATTGCTTGGGCAGTGCCCGTTGCGGCTCTGCTGTTGATGCGCTGGCTGTTTTTGCGGCATAAGATGGGCGGCTGGCGTTGGCGCAAGCTTGCTCCCGTGAGTACGACGGTACTGGTGTTGGCCCTGGTTGCGCTTTGGGCGATTCCTGCGAATTTGGCCACCAATTGGGAGTACACAAAAGTGGGCTTGGGCATTCATGTGGTGGAGCGCAGTGTGGCGAGTTTTAATAGCCGCCCTTCGATTCCCTTGGTTTATTATCTGATTTTTGCGCCTTTGTGCTTGATGCCGTGGGGGGGCTTGATTCCTGTGGCTTTGGCGCGAAAAAATCAGGCTGAGAAGCGAGATCCGAGACGCGCTTTTTTGTTGGGCTGGTTGTTAGCGCCCTACTTGATTTTCTCCCCCTTGAGCACCCAGTTGCCGCATTATGTCTTGCCGGGCTTCCCTGCTTTTTTCCTGCTCTTGATGCGCTTTGGCTGGCCGAAGGCGAAGACGAAGTTTCAGAAGGGCTGGTTGTTTGGAACTTGGGGCGTGGTGATGTTGATTGCGGCCATCATTCTGGTGTTTTTCTTTCGCTCTCCTTGGGGGGGAGGATTCGATCGCGCCATTGGGGTGGATTTTCGTGGTCGCAATGAGCAGGTGGAGGGCTTTAAGCTCTTGCTCATGAGTGTGGCTGGGGTGTTGATTGTGTTGAGCATGACCATGGCGCTGACCCAGCTCAAGCGCCCTTTTCTGGGTGTGTTTTTGAGTATGCTTGTCTGTGCTTACTTGACCCATGAGTTGGCCAGAGGCTTGCGCATGAGTAGTCCGACTATTGCGGTGCAGAAAATTCTCCAAGAGCAGGAGGGGCTGCGGGAGGGTGAGTTTCAGAGATTGCGTGCTTGGAAGTATGGAGAGCCGTCCTTGGTGTATTACGCAGCTCGAGAGTGGTCAAATGGCGGGGAAGAGAAAACGGTGCAGCGCTGGCTGGAGGATTTGGACAAGCAGTTTTTGTTGGCCAAGTACCGTAGCTGGCGCTTGGATGAGAAGAGTTTGCTTTCCTTGTGGAAGGGGGAGGCGCCGAAGCCGGTGGAGGATTTTGATGAGATTTTGCGCAAATATCGCGGGGATACCACTCAGCGCATGTTCATTCCCGTGGAGGGCTACAATCCGGCGACGAGTTCTTGGGTGAAGCTCTATGCGATTGTGGAGCTGCGGCTTTCTAAAGACGAGCGGGTCATGTTGGAGGAGAGGCTGCGCCGACAACGCCGCGATCAACAGCGCGGGGAGACTTTGCTGGAGGATTAGGAAAGTTTCCAGTTTTTAAGTTTTTAAGTTTTGAATTAGCCAATGAGATTGACTAGAGTGCGCGCCCGCTCTCCGGGGAGGACGGAGAGTTCCATCTGGTTCATTACATAGGCGAAGGCGTAGCCGCTTTCTGGATCGACAAAGGCGTGGCTGCCGCCTGCGCCGGGGTGGCCGAAGGCCTGCGTGGATTGGCCGTAGAGGGTGGAGAGTTTTTGGCCGCCTGCATCGAGGGGGTCTTGCTGAAAGCCGCAGCGAAAGCGCAGTTCGCGCAAGAGGATGCGGTCTGAACCTTGAATTGCGCTGCCTTGCACCCAGGCTTTGGCGGCCTCCAGAGCGGGGCTTGGGGCTTGGAGTAGCAGGGCGTAGAGGCTGGCGAGCCCCTGAGCGCTGGCCACTGCTCCGAAGGCGGGCAGGGAGGCTTCCCATGCTGTGGGCTGGTTCATTTCGCTGACGGCGTGTAAGCCCTTGGGCGAGCTGAAGGCGCGTTGGGATTCAGAATTTTTTTGGGCGAGGGCTTGGTAGAGTGAGTCTGGCTGGGCATTGGCAGTGGCTTTGCCAGCAAGGAGGCTGGCAACGCGCTGATGTTCTGAGCTGGGCAGGGAAAACCAGAAGTCGAGGGGGCGGGAAAATTGGGTTTCGGCAAGCGGGCGCAGGCTTTGCTCAAAGTAGTTATGCAGGTTCAGGGAGCTAATTTTGCGCACCAGCTCATCGACGAGAAAGCCCCAGGTGCGCGGGTGGTAGCCGAGGCTGGGGGGTGCCCAAGCGGGTGTTTGAGATTCAAGGGCGGCAATTACGGCTTGGTGGTCGAAGACGGAGGCCGGTGTGTCCAGCCACGCCAATCCTGCTTGGTGACAGAGGAGTTCTTGGATTTGCAACTCAGAGTTGCTCAGCGCTGGCCAGAGGCTCTTGACGGGGGTGCTTGGTTCCAGTCCGTGGTTGTGAAGTGCGTGCAGCAGGGTGAGAGCGGCGATGCCTTTGCTGGCGGAGTAGATGGGAATGAGGGTGTCTTGTGTCCACGGCTTTGTCTGCTTGCGCTCGGTATGGCCGAGGTGTGTGGCGCAGAGTGTGGCTCCTTGGGCATTAAGGAGCACGGCGGAAGCTCCGCATTCTTTGCCCGCTTGGAGATTACTTTGAAGGAACTGATCCCAGCTAGTTTGAATTTGTTCGGTGGAGCGCATGGCTTAGGCTTGAGAGAGCTTGAGGCTGAACGGCATCTCTAAGTACCTAACTTGAGGCTTCAAGGCAGCAATTTTTTTCTCTGGTGAGGCAATGACTTTTTCACGCTATCCTGATGATACCGAGGATTGTCATCAACAAGGCCAGAGGAAAAAAGGGCAAGTTGAAGCCCATGGGAGGTTCTTAGAGGTGCCCTGAAAGGCATCAAGGGTAAAAGGTCAAAAAAAAACGCCTCTTTTTCCAGAAAAAAATCTGGAAAAAGAGGCGGGGTTGATTAGATGAGCAAGTGCTCAACTAAGGAAAATGGGCTTACTTGTTAGAAGTGTAGCTACCAGTTGTGGTTGGCTGAGTGAGGGTGGTGGTAGGTGCAGGCTTTTTGGCGCAAGAAGCGAAACCAGCAACACCAAGGGCGAGGGCAGCGATGAGAGCGATAGATTTTTTCATAGGATATGAGTTGTTAGGGTTAGTTTAAGTTGGAAGGGGAGAATTTCCCTTTAGTTTGAGAAGAGCAGATCGAGATTTTTGCCTCGGGCAGTTCTTAACCTCGCTCATAAAAGCAAGATTTTGCTCGCTGGCAACTGTTTTTCTGGCAATGATTGAGATGATTTATCAAGCAGATTTTAGCCGTGACTTTGGGGTGCAGAGGGAATTGGTGCTTGAGAAGTGAGGTGAATTCTGGTACATGGGGGCGTGTCTAATTTGTCAATTGCCATTGTGGGCGCTACGGGAGCCGTGGGTCTGGAGTTGCTGGAGCTGCTGCGAGAGCGTGAAGTTGCCTTTGGCTCGTTGCGGCTGCTAGCGAGTGCGCGTTCGGCTGGGAAGAGGATCGCCTTTGGAGATCAGCAGTTGCTTGTTGAGGAATTGAGTGCGCAGAGCTTTGCTGGGGTGGATGTGGCGCTGTTTTCTGCTGGTGGAGGCATTAGTCGCGAATTTGCGCCGATTGCGGCGGCGGCTGGGGCTTTGGTGATTGATAATTCAAGTGCCTTTCGCATGGATGAAGAGGTGCCGCTTGTGGTGCCTGAAATTAACGCAGAGCAGATTGCTGCGGCGAAAAAAGGCATCATCGCCAACCCGAATTGCACCACGATTATTGCCTTGATGGCCTTAGCACCCCTGCATCTTCGTTGGGGTTTGAAGCGGGTGCTTGCCAGTAGTTATCAGGCTGTTTCTGGCAGTGGGGCCGGCGGGATTGCTGAGCTGGAGGCGCAGATGCATGCCTTTGTGGGCGGCCAAGAGCTGGTTACGGATGTCTATCCGAAGCAGATTTTGTCCAACTGTCTGCCGATGATTGGCGAGCTAACCGAGAGTGGCTACACCGATGAGGAGCTAAAGATGCAGAATGAGGGGCGCAAAATTTTGGGCATTGAATCACTGCAAGTGAGCACGACTTGCGTGCGTGTGCCGGTGTACCGCAGTCATGCGGTGAGTTTGGTGGCTGAGTTTGAGTCCCAGCCAAGTGTGGAGGGGGCGCAAGAGGCGATTCAAGCCTTTGCTGGCATTGGGCTGATGGATGGGGAGGGGGAATTTCCGAGTCCTCTGGATAGTAGTGGCAAGGATGATTGCTTGGTGGGCAGGATTCGCCCTGATTTGGCTTTGGATCAGGCGCTTGCGCTGTGGGTTGTGGGAGATCAGGTGCGCAAGGGGGCGGCACTCAATGCAGTGCAGATTTTGGAGGCGTATCAGGCGCAGAGGTTTTTTGAGAAGTGATTTTGTGAGAAAAGCTAGGTTCTTAGAGATGCTCTTGAGTTAATTCACTTGTGAGCATTCTTTTTCGGAACCACGGAAAGCACAGAATACACGGAATTTTTTTGAGAGTTGGCTTTGATTGCTCTTGTGGTATTGACATTTCTGT
>JAOXNJ010086278.1:0-11996 GCA_028566655.1 Metis holothuriae
AGCCTAGAAATCCAAGCAGGCCGCCACCCCGTGCTCGACACCCTCGAAGACGAATTCGTGCCCAACGACACCCAGCTAGACCCGCAAACCCGCCGCCTGATTCTGCTCACCGGCCCCAACATGGCCGGCAAAAGCACCTACATTCGCCAAAGTGCCCTGCTGCTCATTCTCGCGCAAATGGGCAGCTTCGTGCCTGCTGACTACATGCGCTTTGGCCTCGCTGATCGCATTTTTGCCCGCGTTGGAGCTTCCGACAATCTCGCCCGAGGCCAGTCCACCTTCATGGTCGAAATGACCGAAACCGCCGCCATTTTGCACCAAGCCACCGAGCGAAGTCTGGTCATCCTCGATGAAATTGGTCGAGGAACCGCCACCTGGGACGGCCTTTCACTCGCCTGGAGCATTGCCGAGCACCTCCACGACAAAATCCAAGCCCGCACGCTTTTTGCCACCCACTACCACGAGCTAACCCAGCTCAGCCAGCGCTGCCCCGCTATGGAAAACGCCCAAGTCAGCGTGCGCGAGAGCGATGGCAAAATCCTCTTTCTCTACCAAATCGCCGAAGGCAGTGCCGATAAATCCTACGGCATCCAAGTAGCCCGCTTAGCTGGCCTGCCCGAGCCCGTGCTTGAGCGAGCCAACAGCCTACTCCAAACTTTGGAAGAAGAAGGCCAAGCCTTGGTCTTAGCAGACGAAGAATTTGAGAGCAAGCCCCGCAAAGCTCAAAGCAAAGCCAAAAAGAAAACCAGCGCCAAAAAAACCAGCAAGGTGAAGGCAAACAAAGTAGCCGCCCCAGAGCCTGATTTGTTTGGCTAGAGTCAAACTTGAAAATTACATCGAGCTTTAATACCAATGGCAAAAACAGAATGGACTTTAGGCGTCAGGATTTTTTTCTCCTTTCTAGGAAACAAAAAATTAAGGGTATTAGGCGATACCTAAGGTTTTTTGTTGACGACAAAAGGAGGAAAAAAGACAAGCATAAAGTCCATTTCGTTTTTGCTATTGGTATAACTCAGACGCCCCTCATAAGAAGGCGAAAGTGGACAGGAAAAGTATTGAACATGAGCAAATTATGGCTAATCATGATTTCCCCACTTCACTGCAATGAATGACTCAACCTCAAGCCTGTCCATGATCGACCTTTTTGCTGGCTGCGGAGGGCTCTCACTTGGCTTTGAGATGGAGGGATTCATCCCCCTTCTGTTCAGTGAAATCAACTTAAATGCTGCACAAACTTACATGCTCAATCGTCTTGAGCAAGACATCGTTCCCTATGGTGACATTCACACCCTAACCAATGATAACCTGCGCTTGCTCAGAGAGCAGTGGAGGCTCCGAGGCCACCAAGAGATTGACATCGTTTGTGGTGGGCCACCGTGCCAAGGTTACAGCGGGATAGGCCACAGGCGCACCTTCAAGCTAGATAAGGAAGAAATACCATCCAATCAACTCTACAAGGAAATGGCAAGGGTGATTCATTTCCTTCAGCCTCGCGCTTTTCTCTTTGAAAATGTCAAAGGCTTGCTCTCTGGACGGTGGACTGCCTCAGGAGAAAAGGGGGAAATTTTTCGAGATGTATTTCAGGAATTTAAAAACATGGAAAATTACCATGTTGAATGGGATTTAGTGTAAGCAAAAAACTACGGTGTGCCCCAAAACCGACCACGAGTTCTCATTGTTGGATTTCGCAAAGATGTTTGGGAAGAGAGCCTCCAGGAAAAATTTCAGTTTTCCCTTGCTGAGAACCCGTCTCCATACGCTGGCGGAGGAGAAGCCTTGATCAAAGGCTTTCTTCCCAAGGTGGAAGATCATCCACCCAGTCTGGAAGAATTGCTAGGTGATTTACTCGATACCAAATTTGAACAACGCCTAGTGTGCCCCCACTACCTGCGAGAGCCTCAAAGCGATTTTCAAAGATGGTTACGCACTCGTCCAGATGGAACCCTTCTCAAAAAAGGAACCGCACTCTCCGAACAGGAGTATAGCAATCATAGCCCAAAAGTTCGTGAAAAATTTGCCTACATGCTTGCCAACAATGGTAATATTCCCGATCACCTGCGCACGAAAAAATTTGCTCAGCGGGTATTGCCTCGACAATGGAACGGCGCAGGCCCTAACATCACGGCCACCTCTCTACCAGATGACTATGTTCACTACGCTCACCCAAGAACACCCACTGTTCGAGAGTGGGCTCGAATTCAAACCTTTCCTGATTGGTATCAGTTTGTAGGGCCGAGAACCACAGGTGGTCGAAGAAGAGCTGGAGACCCCGATGCTGGCCTATGGGATCGAGAAGTTCCCAAGTACACCCAGATTGGCAACGCTGTACCCGTATTGCTTGCCAAGCATATTGCCGCACACTTCAAGAAAGTCCTTCAAGCAAGCTATGAACTCACGCCCGCTTAGCAAGTGCGAATCTCAACGGCTTCAACAGCTCAATGAAGCTGGGATTGAAAGCGCCCTTTTGTTTATCACGGAAACTGGCTTGCGAAAAAGCATTCTTGATGCAACAGCCCCTATTCGACACCTTTTTCAAAAGCAAGGCTGGCACAATTACGAAACCCAAGGACAAGGAGAGGAACATAAAATAATTCATAGAGCTAAGATTTTTCTCAGCGGCAAAGCTAATGAAATTGATGTCTCAGTTTATCGCCCAAAAACCAAACAAGGTGACCCACGCATATGGCCTTACCACTTAAAAAAGCATGCAAATCCAGAGGATGTTTTGGCCATATTCTTTGACCAAAACCAGTTACAAATACAAAATTTATCTGAAGACCCATTTATTGACTTTCTCTCCAGCGAAAATGATTTGTCACTACTTTTAAGCAAGAGGCAAGACAAGTATGACAGCAACGCGCAAGAGCTCCTCAAACTTCTTCGTGAGATTGCACAGCGAGGCCCAATTCAAGCTGATGGGTCAGGAGATACAGCAATAGGGCGCACCTTGGAGACCGCGCTTGGCATCTCAATGAATGCCAGTAAAAAGCCAGATTTTAAAGGCATTGAGCTAAAAACTAAACGAAACAAATCAAAAACAAAAAGTTCTTTGTTTGCCAAAGTTCCTAACTGGAAAATCAGCAAGCTTAAGAGTTTTCGAGAGATGCTTGAGTGTTTTGGCTATGAGAGAGATGGGAGAAAACAAATATACTGCACAGTTAGCACAAACAAAGCTAATTCTCAGGGTCTTTTACTCAAACTAGAAGAAAATCTTGCGCAATTACAGGAGCTTCACAAATTTGCCGGAAAGGAAAATGCAGTTTGTGTCTGGGAACTTCCCACTCTACACGAAACCTTACTTACCAAGCATCGTGAGACATTTTGGATTGAAGCTAAATCAACCAGAAAAAAATCTGGTAAAGAGTACTTTGAATACACCAAAGCCATCCATACTCGTAGCCCTTCGATAGTTCAATTTGATCGACTATTAAGCTTAGGAGACATCACAGTAGATCACCTGATTCGAGAAAAAGGAAAATCCGTTCATGAGCGTGGTTCCCTATTCAAGATCAAGGTAGGATCGAGAAATGAACTTTTTTTGGGGACTGAAAAAAGTTATCCATTGATTTAGAGGATGCACACCCTCGAAAAATCTATCTCAACTTATCAACACGAGAGTTTTTTCACGAATAGGCCGCAAGCACAGGTTTTCGTTGACATCGGCACGCATTGCAGATAAACTACTCATCCTCAACGGAGAGTTGGCTGAGTGGTCGAAAGCACTTCTTTGCTAAAGAAGCGTACCCCAAAAAGGTACCAAGGGTTCGAATCCCTTACTCTCCGCCAGATTTCCTTCGCTTAGCTTTGGTCGTTTTGGGGTATTGGAGTTTAGGGATTCATTTCAGTTCTTGAAGACATGGCTTGCTTGAAAATTTGTGGCATTACCCAGCCTGAGACAGTTTCCCTGTTGGCTGAGGTTGGCGTGCAGGCTTTGGGATTGAACTTTTGGCCACGCTCGAAGCGCTTTATCAAGCCTGAAGTCGTTGCCCAGTGGACGCTTGCTTGGCCGCCAGCACTGCGGCGAGTGGGCTTGTTTGTCAATGCTTCCAAAACGGAGATTGAGCTAGCTGCGGAGCTGGGATTTTTGGACTCTTTGCAACTCCACGGCGATGAATCTACGCAATTTTTGCAGTCGCTGTTACCGCTGGGCTTGCCTTTGGTGAAAGCTTTGAGCCTTTCTTCAGAGGGGGAATTACCAGACTGGCGCCCGTGGCAGGATGCGGGTGCAGAAGGTCTGCTTTTGGATGCTCATGCGCCTGGAGTTTACGGCGGCACAGGCAAAACGCTGGACTGGCAGCGAGCAGCGGAATTTGTCCACACCTGTGAGTTGCCTGTCTGGTTGGCGGGTGGTCTCAAGCCTGAGAATCTGGCCTTGGCCATTGAGCAGGTTCAGCCCGCGTGGGTGGATTTAGCCAGTGGTGCGGAATCTGCACCCGGGATTCAGGACGCGCAACGGGTGCAGGCGCTTGCTCAAATAGCCCGCGAGTCCCAGTTGAGCAATCCCAGTTGAGATAAGGGCACTTCCAAGACCCTAGTACATCATCCGAATAGTTCAGACTCTATTTCCAGCTTGCTTCAGAGGTGACAGAATTGAATAGCTTATTCAAAATCAAAAGTAGCAAGTCGGTTTCTGGGGTGTCACGCGAAGACGCGAAGCCGCGAAGAAAATCAACCCAAACTCGTTCAAACTCAGAAAATTGAATGTGCCACTAGCACCCAACAATTTTTTTCACCACGAAGGACACCAAGGACACGAAGGGGTTATTGAAATCAATGCTAGATCAACCCAAAGCAGTCTTATATGTCGGTCTTTCAGACCTTGCCCTTGTCTTTGCCTTCGGTTATTGTTCATAGCCCTGCGGGCTATGCTGGTATCTTTTGCCCCTTTGGGGCTTGGTTGGTAGGGGAAAGCCATTTTTGCTTGGCCAATTGTTCAATTTCTTCATGGCGCGGCAGCGCCCCTTCGCGTCTTCGCGCCTTCGCGTGAGACTACCCCATTTGCTTGGAAGAGGCAGAATAGAAACGGCTTAAACTTATTGGATGATGCACTAACGACTCAGATCTTGTTGGTAGCAGATGCGAAAGCCGCTGGCGTGTAGTGCGATTCTCGCCACATCGAGATCATCGGTGTGCAACACCATGAGCGGGCGTTCAGCGGGAGAAATCATCATCGGGTAGAGGAAATCCACATTGGTTTCCGCATGGCTGATGTGTAGCAGCATGTCGCTGAGATCAGCAGCCCCCGTAGGCAGCTCAATGACCAGTACTTCGCAGCGGGCAAAGGCAATGCCCTTTTCTAGAAAGAATTGCAGCGCGGCGTCTGGATCGCTCAAAATTACGCGTAGAATGCTCACTTCGGTGGAGTCGCGCACGGTGCAGCCGAGGGTGTGGATGTTGAGGCGCTCTAAATTGGCGAGAATGCTCTGGAAGGCGCCGACGCGATTTTCTAGGAACAGGGAAAACTGGGTGACGGGCTCTCCGGGTTTGTGCACCAGTTGGGTTTCGCTCATAGTGGGTGATTCGTGGTCTGCAAGGGTCTGCGCTCTGACTTGTGCGGCTAGGCTGCGGTTAGTTTCGTTGCTCGGGGATTAGTTATCAAGCAACTCTTTGCTCACGGGGATGCTTATGGTCAGCGGTGCTGCGGGTAGGTCTTCGCGAGTTTCAGCCGTCCAGCGCCAGACCAGCTTGGGTTGCTTGATATTTTGCCGCTCTGCGGGCACGAGCCAGAGGGAGACTTCCAGGGGGGCACTATTTTTTTCCCGCTGCGCCTGCTCGGCTTGGGGGTAGGGATAGGGAGCCCCTGCAAGCTCTATCGCCGCGAGGCGCAGCTCATTCTCTCCTTCGCGCAGGCCACCCCAGACGGTGAGCACTTGGGTTTCTCCCACACTGCGGTAACGATGCTTGATGGCGTTGATTTGCGCATCCACCTGATGGAAGGGAGCGCGAATGTAGAGCTGGGCGATGTAGTCTGGGCGCGGCACGCGCTCAATGAGTGGGGGCAGTTTTTCGGGTGGGGCAAAAGCGGGGGTGGCCAAAGCCTCCAACTTGCCTTGCTGGAGATCGCGCAGAGTTTCTGGCTGGCCTTCAAAGTTGAAGTAGGAGAGTGAGTCAAACAGCCAAGTTTCCTCTTCACGGTGGAAGCTGAGTTGCAGCAAGCCCGTTGGAATGTCTTTGAGCGGCACTCCCAGCCCAAAGTCCACTTGGCCTAGAAAAAATAGATAGCAACATTGCTGCGTAGCGCGGCTGGCAAGCAGGCGCAAGTTGTCGATCTCTGGGGGTTTGATTTCCAGCCCAAAGAGGGCACGAGGGTACAGCTCTCCACGAGAAATAATCTCGTTTTCCATCTCCCGCTGGCGGCGGCTGGAGGTGTGTTTACTCCACGCTTGAAAATCTGAAGCCAGCGTGGCATCACGCCAGTTGCTGTAGCGGGTTTTTAGTTCCTCATTTTCTTGAGCTGAGAGCTGAGTTGCGAACACAAGGGCTAGCAGTAAAGAAAACAAAAAGCTTAGAGGTGTCCATAGAAGGAAGTGTCGCGAATGCATCAGAAAAGGGAAATTCCTTGCTCCTAGCAAACCACCCAAACTCGTGAGCGTCAACAATCGCTCAAACTTATTCTTGGGGGAAGACTCGCTTACGCTGGTAAGTGCATGATAAAGGGCATCTTTACGCGCTTAGCTTGAGGCTTTAACGCAGCAATTTTTTTCTCTGGTGAGGCAATGGCAATTCGCGCCATCCAAGTGATACTTAGGGATTGTCGGAAACGAGGCCAGAGGAAAAAAGGGCAAGTTGAAGACCAAGGGAGGTTCTGAGAGGCACCCTAAAGATGCTTTGTATTTGTACTTGCAAAGAGGGGCTTCATTGTGCATTTTCAGGAGTTAATGCCTTGATTGAGTTTGAGGCTCTTATTCTTCGCTCATGTCCACCGAGTCTTCAGCTTCAGCCTTCACCCACCCCAATGAGGACTTGCTCGAATTGGGCTACCGCGTCACCTACAAGGAAAGTGGTGAGGGGGATTTGGACATGGTGGCGTTTTTTCCTGATGGCCACACCGAGACCGACCGCCGAGGCTCAGTGGTGTTTTTCTACTCTTCCATGTGGGACAAGGGCTTGTTGAGCCAATTTGCGCCCCACTGCATCCATTTTCGCGAGCAGGGCTTGGTGAGCCTTGTGGTCGATTACCGCGTCTCCAGCAAGCACAAGACTGGCCCCTTGCACACGATTGCAGACACCCGCAGCGCCTTGCGTTGGCTGCGCTCAAATGCCGCTGGCCTTGGACTTAACCCTGAGAAAATCTGTGCAGTTGGCGCGGGGGCAAGTGCTCACGCGATTCTCATTGCCTCAGTCTGGGATGACTTTGATGAACCTGGAGAGAATTTGAGCATCCCCTGCGTGCCCGATGCCATGGTGCTGTTTGAGCCAGTCACCGATGTCACTCAAGCCAAAACAGGCCGCGAGCAATTCCCTGACAAGTCCCTAGCCAAGCAGCTCTCCCCAGTCTTGCAGGTGCGCAAGGAAATGCCGCCTAGTCTGATTTTGCACGGACGCCAAGACCGCGTTGTGCCTTATGAGCAATCCCAGCGCTTCTTCAACAAGATGAAGCGCAAACGCAATGACTGCGAGCTGGTCGAATTTGCCGATGTTGGCCACGGCTTCTACAACTTTAATGTAGACATCAACTACTACGAGGCAACCCTGCATCGCATGGATGAATTTTTGAGCCGCAACGGCTGGATTGAGCGCAAGGAGGAGGAGGCGGACGAGTGGGCTTGGCGGGAGAGCCAAGAGAACAAAGAGAAAAGCTAATTGCCCTAGCAACAATGCAGCAGTATCACGATTTATTGCGCCTTGTGCTGAAACAAGGCAAAGACCGCCCCGATCGCACGGGCACGGGCACGCGCGGTGTGTTTGGTGCGCAAATGCGCGTTGATTTGAGCGAGGGCTTTCCGCTTTTGACCACCAAAAAGCTCCACTGGCGCTCGATTGCGGGAGAATTGCTCTGGTTTCTGCGCGGAGAGACAAACATTGCCTGGCTTCGAGAGCAGAAAATTCGCATCTGGGATGAATGGGCGGATGAGCAGGGCAACTTGGGGCCGGTGTATGGGGCGATGTGGCGCTCTTGGCCTGCTGCTGGCGAGGGTGAAGCGGGCATAGACCAGCTTGCCCAGCTGATTGAAAATCTGCGCCATCGTCCGCATTCCCGCCGCCATCTAATCTCAGCGTGGAATCCTGCGCTCTTGCCCGAAGAAGGACTTGCGCCGAAGCAAAACCCCGCGCTAGGCAAGCAAGCCCTGCCACCCTGCCACTGCCTATTTCAGTTTCATGTCCAAGACGGCGCACTCTCCTGCCAGCTTTACCAGCGCAGTGCGGATCTGTTTCTGGGCGTGCCCTTCAACATTGCCAGCTACTCTTTGCTCACCGTCTTGCTGGCCGAAGTCACGGGACTGCAAGCGGGCGAATTTATCCACACCTTTGGGGATTTGCATCTCTACCAAGACCACCTCGATTTTGCCCGCCAGCAACTGGAGCGCCCTTGCCGCGCCTTGCCGCGCTTGGAAATTGCGAAAACTCTTAACTCCTTGGAGGATTTAGAGCGCTTGGAAATTGAGGATTTGCAGATTGAGGGCTATGACCCCCACCCTGCGATCAAGGCCAAGGTGAGTGTTTGACATTTGTTCTCAGGCTGTCATCGTGCATAAGTATGAGAAAATTTCTGAGTACTGGCGCTTTATTTCTTGGGCTGCTGCTTTTCAACGCTCAAGCAGAGGATGTAGATCCCATCATTGAAGATGAGGGAGTTTTCTATACCATTAAGCTTGAAGAAGAACAGGAAGAGGGCGAGCTTTGGTTTCGCAAGGGTCTGGTGAATGCATTGGCCTTAGCACCGGCTGAGAAAGAGGAAGATGGAGAGGAGTTATGGCAAATCAATATCTATTTCAGCTTGACCGCAATTGGTTCACAGCCCACTGAACTCTTCTTTAGCTCAGAAGAAAAAGCACGCGAGTTTCTTGAAGAACTCATGGAAATGGAAGAAGAATATGAACTCATGGGTGAAGACGAGGAAGATGATGAAGAGGAGAATGAGGAGAATGAGGAGGAGGAACTCGACGAAGAAGAGCTTGAAGAGCAATAGAGTTCTAGGCTCTCTTTATTTGCTTTCAGCCTCCAAAAACCAACTTGCCTACCATGAGCCAACAAGCAGAAGCTGCTGCAGCGGATAGCTCCCAAGAGGATGTTCTGCAACAATCAGCGATTTATCGCAATTTCCATGAGCAGCGCGAGGAAGTGTTGCTCCATAAGTGGTTTTTGAGTGAACACGCTGGCCACGATGTCGGTTTTGAGACCGCGCTCTTAGATTGGATGATGCACCACCGCGAAGACTGGCTCAATGGACGCACCAGCTAGCTCAAACTCATTTACTCTGAGTAATTTGCTGGGCAATTTGCTGGCGAAACTCCTTGGGGAGTGCCGTCTCCTTCCCTTCCTTGACTTGCGTTTGCTCAAGCAACTCTAGGCGCAGTTCTTCGATAAAGCGCACTTGCCACTGATAGCGCCTTGTGGCGGGGCAAGTGCTGCGGTAATACCAGAGGCTGACTTTTTTCCCACCAAACCAACTTTCGGTTCAGGCCTTCGCTGGCAATCAGAGCAGCACGAAGGCAAGAGCTTCAAGCTCGGTCAAGACTTGATTAAAAGGGCTTTCTCGGCCAACTTCCCTGCATGAGTTCCTTGCAGCCTACGCAACTTGATTTAGTCGGTGAAATGCTGGCCATTGTCTGGTCAGATGGGGTGGAAAACTACCTGCCGCAGGAGGAATTACGCGCGGCCAGCCCCAGTGCGGAGACAACGGGCGAGCGGGATTTACTGGGAAGGCGTTTTGGCGGGGAAATGCGCCGCAGTTACGCGGATGTTGATCTACTGCGCTGGGAGGTTGTGGGCGGCTATGCCCTGCGCTTTTACTTTTCTGATGGCCATAGCTCAGGCTTGTACAGCTATGAGTACTTGCGGGCTTTGGCTCAGGAGCTGGGTTAGGGGTGCGCTTTGGTGAGTTTTTGGATTCCTGACGGCTCGCGCTGGGCTAATTCGCCGCGAGCTTGTTCAACACTTTGCCCTGTGAGCAGAAGTTTTTCTGGCCAAAGTTCAGCCAGAGGCTCAAGCACGAAACGGCGCTTGGCCAGTCGAGGGTGCGGCAGCTCTAGCTCAGTTGTACTGAGGCTCTGCTCACCTAGCAGCAGCAAGTCCAGATCAATGCGGCGCGGGGCGTTGATTTGCAGGCGCTCGCGTCCGAGGCTTCGCTCAATTTCTTGAGTAAGGGAAAGCAGCCGCTGAGCGCTCCATGGCCAAGGAAAGCAAACCACGGTGTTGATGAACTCGCCTGAGCCAGCGGGGCAATTCACCGGCTCGCTTGCCCAGAGGCTTGCTCGTTGCAGTGAGTTTGGGTCGGGCAAGCAGGCGCGAAGGGCTTCAATGGCCGCCTCAATCCAAGACTGTCGTGGGGCGAGGTTGGAACCCAGAGCGACCGCAGCACGGGGCGTGGCTTGGTTTGCCCCTTGAGCTTCCGCAAAGGGCATTGTCTCAGGTAACATGGCAATAGCGAGTCTTTCCTTACTCATTCAGCCATGTCTTGCACTTCTTCAAGCTCAATGGCCTCAGTATTTTTGTAAATCACAGCCTCAGGAAATTCAAATTCCTCCACCATGGTGACCACGCTTTCCCCTTCCAACTCCGTGGTCACAAAAAAGAAATGCAGCCGCTGGACTCTCTGCCCGGGCAGGGTGAAGTCAAAGCTGACTAAGGAAATCTGGTATTCTTGATCATCTTTGAGCTTGGTGAGCGAAAAATTCTCCAAACTTGGCCGTTCATCCTCGGGAGTTGCTTGCTTGAGACCTGTTTGCGTAGCTTGCCCTCGGCTGACTTCGAGAAGCAGATTGCGATCCCCCGCCAAGGAAGAGCGAAAGTAGCTCTCCGCAAGCTCAAGTTTCTCCCCTTTTTCTTGCGCGTGAGCCAAGCCAAGAAAACCCAAGACAAGAGCTAGAGCCAAGGCAGGCAATTGCTTGTGCAGATATTTTTGAGCAGAAAACATCTGTCTTTTTCTACTCAATGAGCGCAAAAGTCAAGATGCCAAGTAGCAAAAACTTAAGCGAATTTCTGCGGCATCGTAAGGCCGATCTTCGCGAATCAGCTTGATGGTGCGCTGGCAAAATTCTTCCAAACTTTCGCTATCCTCAAGCTGCACGGGCAGGCGTTCCACAATCTTGCCCTCGATGCGCACAGCGATTTGCAGTTGCTGCTCAAGCCAGATTCTCAAAGGCTCAAGCGCCTGCGGCTGCTGCAAATCATCAAGAAGAGAAAAGAAACAACGCACACAGCGCCCCGGATTGCCGCGCTCTTTGAGTAAGAGATACAAATCCAGAAGCAGATCAGCACCTTGCTCGGTGGAAGGACAAGCGCCTGCAAGCAGTGCATCCACTTCACTGGCAGGGCTGGAGGAAAAACTCTGGCTTGAATGCGTTGGAGAAGGCATCACCAGACATCATGTTGCTACTGAGACTGAATTGCAAGAAGATGATTTATTTTTGTGCTCTATTGGGAGTAGCTGTTCTGATGCCTAGCGTTTCTGAACTTTCACGACTTTGGTGGAGGCAATCAAGTCGTGCAGGCAACGACCTTCGTTGCCAAAGATGAAGCAGATGTTGATCAAGCCGAGTAAAGAGCCAACGAAAGGAATGTAGGGTACACACCAGAAAAACAGAATCCGAAACCACAAGGTTTGCGCACTTGGCTTGACTCCATTACGATTCACGATAGCAATCCCGAGCAAGAGTTTCCCCAGCGTTTGGCCTCGTTGAAACAAAAGCGTCCCGTTGATCAAAAGATAAAAACTCAGCACGGCAGCTAACTCGATGAGGTTTTCACCGCTCGTGAGAAGTGAATGCACTACCGCCTAAAGGCGGTAGCTTCAAGCCTGTCGTCTTTAAGACGACTAGGGCGCTCTCCTCTCA
>JAOXNJ010086389.1:0-11993 GCA_028566655.1 Metis holothuriae
AGATTTTCAATCTGACACCCTTATTTATCTCGCTTCCTAGCGAGAAAGTCTCTCTTTTCCTAGCAAAACAAAACAGCCACCTGTTGCAATACAAGTAGCTGCTTTATTCCTCTTTATCACTGCCAATCTAGCATTACTCGCTAGGAAGCAAGACAAATAATGGGTGTCGAATTTTAAATTCTAACCAGCAAGTTGCTTTTTTGCATGTGGTCTACCAGCAGGTCAAAGAAGTTCTTTTTCAACATAAAAGATGCTATAACCTAAGTCCTTTTAAGTAAGCAATAGAGCGAGTACCTTCTACTTTTGCCCAATACATTCCAACTGGTAAATTTCCGTCAAGTTCTATCATATTAACGCCTGCTCGAATATGTGCCACTTGTTGAAAAATCAAGCTACCATTAGAATTAAAGATGGAGATTGTAATATCCTCAGAGTCCTGAGATTCAACTTTGAGTCGAGCCGAAGCATAGGCGGGATTAGGTATCAATGCTGCTTTGTAAGTGTCTGATGGAATTTCTTGTGTAGAGGTGGTAAAATCAAGTGTAATTTGTACGACACTATCACAACCATTTTCCCCAATTAGATTAAAAGTATAAGTTCTTGCTTCATCTAAAATAGCGTTCCCAAACTGTATAGTTTCCCCCATTTTTAGCAAGGTATCAATAATTGTCTCGTTTTTAGGTAAAACGGTTAAATGTAAATTTAATAAACTATCGCATTGTCCACTCCTAGTAATTGTTCCATTATATACACCGCTAACACCTATTTCTTGTCCTAAAAAATTGTACATTTCTCCATAACAAATAGAAGTATCAATTACGGTTAATGGGGCATCAACAAAAGATAATTCGATACAATAAGTAGAATCGCAACCAGAAATAGCTCGTGAATAAGTCGTGCAAATAATGGTATCACGGCTATAATCCATTCCATTTAAAGTATAAATTTCTCCTTCGCATAAATTTAAGGGCCGTTGTTCAGTTGTATTAACTGCTTGTAGTTCTTCCCGATAGACAGCATAATACGCCCCTGACTGCACACATCCATTGGCATCAATAATTTCAAAATCATTAAATTCTTGTTCAATTGTTAATGGACGTACAGGAGATGCTTCTAGCCCACGCCAATAATAGGTTACTTCATCTTCTATACTAATATCCACCCAAACAGTATCTTCTTCACTACACAAAAAGCGAAGACTATTATCAATTGTCCAATCTAATGAATCTACTTCATGAAAAACAACTGTCATCTTTGCTGTATCTGCTGGACATTCTCCCGTCCGTGTGATATATTGAAAAACGCCAGGACCATCTAATTGAGCCAGATAAATATTGGGGTTATTATTGCTAAACGGAGGCTCCCAATAACCGCCTGGGTCTTCGCCTTGTAATAGTTCTAATGCCATGAATCCTCGATTGGGGCATATTGTCGTATCCACATCTGCACCAGAAAAAGGAGTTCTACCCAAATCTACTTCCAAGTAAGTACGGGCAATATCCGCCACCTGATCGCCTCCATACATGGTAAATGCAATGGTTCTTTCCAACTGAATAGACGGATTGCCCTGTAAGTCATATTTTAATTGTCGCAGAACTGCTTCAATGTCTGAAAAGGTGCTATTAGGATTAGTTGATATTTTTATATGGGTAGCTGATATTTTGTCTAGCCGAATAGTATTGGGAACATCAATAACATCTGTCAAGATTTGCTCTGATGCTGATAAATTAGGTGTTTCTACTTGAACAACAATGGAATCAATAGAAAAATTAGCAGCTACCTGCACATCTCGATCTGCTATAGGGACTATGCTAGTGCAAAAAGTATCTACTTCAAAATGGTTAATAAAGCGACCACTACTATTATTTGCATCCAAATCAAGATACATTTCAAAGTTGTTGCGAAAGTGGTGTTCAGAAGTTAAGCCAAAGATGCGTGTAGCAAAATTGTCTCTAGGGTTGCCAAGTATCTGGCAGACTAATGTAGCTTCCTTTTCTTCCACATTTATTTCATATATTCTGCTGGTGTCTGGAGAATTGGTCGCTCCTGTCCCTACTGAAAAGTTACTTCCAAACAATTTTTCTTCTTCTTGTGCAAAACCACCAAAAGAGGAGATAATATTATCAAGGCTTATGGTATCTACGGGTAAGAGTGTTTCCTTATCTAGTTTAACAATGATTCTATCAGTCAGTCCGATTAATAAGTAATTCTTATAGAAAACAAGGTCTCCTGTTGCCTTTGGAAGATAGTCACGTCTAATAGTTGCTTGTTTTGATTGTAAATTATAGAATCCAAATCCAGAACCAAATGTAGAAAAATAAATAAGCCCATTCTTATCTGTTTCTAGTGAAGTTATGCTATTAAATGATGAAACAGGAATAGAGTCTATATAAATAAAGCTTTGCCTTTTTACATCTACTTCATATAACTTATTTGTTCCTCTTACAATATAAATTTTGCCATTGGGGTGTAAGGTTATATCTGGCAAAGAATTATTTTCTCCCTCTATAAGGGGTAGATTGAGTATAGGGGCAAGAGAACAGGTATTATCTTCATTAATCGTAAGCGTTCCTATTTCTTCTTGGTCCAGACAATACAGTATCTGTGCTGATGTAGGTAAAGAATATAGTAGGAGGACTAGTACACAAAAAAATTGGGTTAATTTGTTCATTGGGAATGAATTAATGAATGAAAAAACTCCTTGCCTAAAGGAAATAAAGGCAAGGAGAAAGGATATAGTTAGTTTATTATTTTTTGGCAGCTTTTACAAATTTTCCAGTAGCTACTTCATTACCAATCAATAACTGATAGTGATAGGTTCCATTATGTAAGTTACCTAAATTATTGAGTTGTAATACTTGTTCTCCTTCTAGTAAATGATACTTTTGGCTCCGCACTATTTGTCCATTCTGGTCGGTTATGAACAGTTGGGCAGTTGTAGGTTCATTTAGACTAAAAGACAAATTTGTTTCATTTTCTACAATTGTCGGAAATACCCCTGCTGGCACTACACGTGCTGGTTAAGATTTTCAATCTGACACCCTTATTTATCTCGCTTCCTAGGGAGAAAATCTCTCTTTTCCTAACAAAACAAAACAGCCACTTGTTGTAATACAAGTAACTGCTTTATTGCTCTTTATCACTGCCAATCTAGCATTACTCGCTAGGAAGCGAGGCGAATAATAGGTGTCGAATTTTAAATTCTAACCAGCAAGTTGCTTTTTTGCATGTGGTCTACAAGCAGGGTCGTGCATTAAATGCCACTTCTAAAAAATGACCTATCTAAAAAGGAACAGGATAAAGCCCGTCTGGCAGAAAGTCTTTATAAAGAAAGAGAACTTTCTATTGCTGAAATCTGTGAATACCTTAATATCTCTAAGCCTACTTTGTATAGATATTTGAGGAGTAGAGATGTGAAAATTGGAGCTTAATCATAACCAGACTGCTATATACCATCTAATGGTTAATCGTTAAAATCAGCCAATGTAGCATTCGTTTTAATTTTCCAAACACTTTGTGTTTTTTTTAATATATAGTAGTGTTCAGAAATATCCTTATACCTTCTTACATATTTCCCCTCTTTAAAATTCCACCAACATAAGAGCCAATACTCATTAGTTTGTATTTTGGCTTTTTCTTTCGAAAACTGAATTAGACTTATATCCAAAAGTTCAAATGTAGATGGATTGTATGGATTAGATAAAGTCCATCCATCTTTTTGTTTCTGGTTGAGAACGTCTAATATTTTTTTAAAGGCAGACTCTTGAGTAAGAAAATAAGGAGCTAACTGTTTTACATCGTAATTGGGTAGTGTATTGTAAATTTTAAATTCCGCTTCAAGTGCTTCTTTAACAACTTGAATCACTATTTCTTCTGGAGATGCTTTTTTGAGTTTTTCTTTTTGTTTTTCATCAACCGTTTTTACAAATGCGTCCCAATCTTCATGTCCCAAAAATATTATTAGCTTAGTTAGAGTGTTTAAAGTTCTTGGGTCAATAGGGTAAGATAGTTTGTATTGTCCTTTATAAATATTGCTCAGTGTTTTAGCGGAAATAGTAGTCCCTAACTTTATTTGAGAATTGGGAGGTAAATTAGATGATAAAAAAGAGGACAAAATATTGGAAAGTTGATCATAACTACTCTTCTTCCACTTTGCACCATTAAGTAAGGGATTTTTTTTAACTAGATCATGTGTTTTAATTCCTTGTTTAATCTCATTCAGGTATAAATCTAACATAGTTGTTGCGTGGTTTTAAGTTTGTTTCAGATGGAATAGTAGCGTATATTGGAATAACAGGCAGGATATTGGGTAAAGATAAATAAACAAATCAAAAAATAAGAAATAACAAAAAGCCAGTTTCGTTTTTCTTAAATTTGTGACATTTAAGACCTTTTAAATCAATCACCTCGTGAAAATATTAAATTTTTCCTTGTTTTTATCAATTAGCGTCATCATTACTTCCTGTAGTCCTCTATTTGGACAAAGCAAAAAACAACAAAAAAAATGGCAGCAAGCCATTAATGCTTTAAACCAAACCGAGTTTATTAAAACTTATAAATCGTATAAAGATAGTATAGAGATAGTAACTGCTAATTATCACAGAATCTTACCTGACGCACACCCCGATGATGTTAAAGAAATTCAGAAAGGGTACGAGGAAGGATTGATTAAATTTGATAGAATGTTAGATGATATGAAAAAAGATTTTTCAGATAAGACAATGCGAAAAATCATAATAAATACTCCCGACAGGTATGCCATTACATTTGAAGAACGTTTGGGTTTTGCGAAAAACACTATAGACAATAAATGTTTTTTTCTCATGGATAAAGCGTTTTATAAGTATGACGAATATAGTGCCTTTGGCTTAATAGAATTTACGTTTATAGTGGGCGTTATTAAAGAGTTAGTAGGAGTTATCGGACAAATGGGAAAAAAAATGGAAGGGATTAGTGGTGATTATATAGAAAGAAATTTGACTAGGGATTTAAGAATAAAAAGGTGGGATGAATATTAATATTATGGTAGTAAGAATTGTTTTACTAAGCCTTTTTTTTATTTGGACGAAGTTCATCTTTGGGCAATTTCCAGAAGTAGGATTTGGAGAAGTTTTTAATGCTTCTGATTTTGACGATGTACAAAAAATTCAATTAATTAAAGGCAAAAAAAGTAGTATAGCAAGCCAAAAAAGTTTAAAAAAATACTGCCCTACTGTTGGCAATCAAGGCAGTTTTGGTTCTTGTGTCGCTTATGCTTATGCTTACGGAGGAATGACCATATTAAACGCAATACAAAAAAACTACACAGATAAGAATTGCATTGATAAGGAGCGGTTTTCTCCCTCTTTTTTATTCAATCAAATACGCCTGGATTCTACTCGATGCACTAACTCAAAATCAAGAGAAGCTGCGGACTTTCTAAAAGAAAAAGGGATTTGCTTACTACAGGAATTCAATAATCAAGCAAATTGTAAGCGACCAGAGGATGCTCTCATTCAAAAAGTTAATAAATATACCATCAAAGATTGGCGTATTTTATTTGACGGAGAAGATAAAAAGCTAATCAAAATAAGAAAGATAAAAGAATCTATTAATGCTGGACTACCAGTTATGGCAACCATTCAAGTATGGGAAAGCTTTTACTACCTTAAGAAAGGTTTTTGGGAATTGCGAAAAGACAATCCTTTGGATAGATACTATTCGAAAGGTTATCACACCTTAGTCATAGTAGGTTATGATAACACTACCTTTGAAGTCATGAATAGTTGGGGTGAGAAATGGGGAGATCAAGGTTTTGCCAAAATACCTTGCGAGGATTTTGCGGAAATAAGTTTAATGGGTGTTCAACTAATGCCCAAAGATAATTTTGGTATGTATATTTCTTCTTCTGCTCAATGCAGAAATAATTCAGAGGTATTATCAGAATATATAGATAATGAAAGCAGCTTAATAGAGTCAAATTCTATTAATATCAATTCTAATATTGAACAAGAGCCTTACTTTTATTTAGAAGGGAATTTTCAATTGCTAAAAAAGGAACTAAAAACACAGACCCATTTTGAAGAATCGGTTACGTGGAATGTCAATAAAAGGATGTATGAGCAGCATATTTCTATAATGAATCAAGGTACATTGGTACAATTTGCTACTAAAAACTTGCCCATAGGAAAGTATGTTTATATATTCTCTTGTGATCCACGAGGAAAAGTAGAACTACATTTTCCAAGAAGAAATGGAGCAACTCAAGAAGATTATTATGCTTTTAGTGAAGGAGAGACGGTTATCATCCCTTCTGAAAATACTGCCTTACAACTTAGCCATACTGGTGATGAATTTTTCTGTATCCTTTATTCTGAGGAAAAAATAGATGATATTGAGGCTAAATTAAAAGCATTTAAAAACTATTCGGTACATAATTTTTGGGAAGTAATGAATGACACTTTCAATGATATTCTAATAAACCCTAATTTGGTTAAATATCAAAAAGATAGGATGTTGGCTCAAATTTTAAGCAATAAAAGTACTGGAACAGTCTTACCCATTGTATTACATATCGAAACTAAAATTCCTTGATTTGATGCGTTTCTTTGCACCAAAATATCATTATAGACTTTTATTGTATGTGTTCCTTTTACAGGCTTCTTTATCTTTCGCCCAAATTTCTAAACCATTACAAGAAAAAACTTATGGCGATATAGGTCACGATAGACTCTACGATATGATAGAGTCAACGAATGGAGATATTTGGGCAATTGGAGAAAGTGAAGTTGTTAGAGGGATAGGAACACAAGCGATGATTTATAAAATTAATGATGATAGTGTAATAAAAACTATTCCTATTTATGATAATGGAAACACAAAAGGTATATCCATAGCAGAAGATGAATTGGGGCAGTTATTTATTGCTGGACAAACCGAAGAATATGGAACAAAGGACAAAAGAATTTGGTTAAAAAAACTAGATATTAACCAAAGAGAATTATGGTCAATTGATATTGATAAAGGAGATGATAAGTTATCGCTTGGCAATTTAGTTTATGATATCAATGAAAGGCTAATCTCTATTTGTGGAACTCAAAACGAGTCTATTTGGTTTGCTCAATACGATACAGAAGGAAACGTCTTTAAGAAAAAGTCACAGTTTAGTAAAGCTGTTACCTATAGTATGACTACCAATGCTGTCAATATTAGACTTATTAATGAAGAACTATACCTATTCGGCATCTTTGTTAATTTAGGCAAAGAAGCTGCTTACCCAGGTATTTTAAAGTTGGATAAATACGGAAACTTGATTAGTGATGAAGTTGTCACTTTCCCAGATATAAGAGCAACTTCTGCTGGAAACTTGATAGAACTGAGTGCTGACAAATTGGCTCTTGTTGGAACAACTTATGGCAGACGCCCTCAAATATTTTACCTTTCATTTGAAAAAACGCTTGACAAAAAAGATGTAAACTACGCTTTCTTAAAGCACTTACGTGATGACGAAGGACAAGATATTGTTAAAGTAGGTGAAGACAGACTGTATATCGCAAGTAATTCTATTCCCAAAATGGGAGCAGATAATAAAAACATAGTCCTCTTTGAGATAAATGCTGATGGTAAGGAGCTAAATAAGTCATTAGTATTGAATCACAAGTACAAAAATTGGGCAAGGAAGTTTTTACTAAAAAAAGATGGCAGCCTCTGGTTGGGAGGGACGAAAGACAATGCGGGCTTTTTTTCTACCAATTATGATTTTCATATAACTGAACTAGCTAAATTAGAAGCTTATACTCCTACTGCCTCTATTGCTCCTTCAGATATTACTTTTGATAAAGCTCAATTTACACTCCAAGAAAGAACACCTATTATTACCAATGATACAACTCAGTACGTCCAATTGGTCATACAAAACAATTCTGATAGAGACTTAAACAATCTATTGATAGAGGCAAGTTGTGAAGAATGTACAAAGGGCTTAATTCCTAACCCTAACTATCGAATACAAGAACTCAAAACCAACACATCCAAGCTAATTAACTACCCGATTACCTCCAATAAAAGCATTCAAAATGACATTAATAAGATAAATCTTACCCTAAAAAGCAATGGAGAACCTATCAAGTCTCTTATGATTGAAGTCGAAACCAAAAGAAATGAAAGTTTTAAGTTAGTTGGACATAGCTTCAAAACCAATGAAGGGAATTTTGCTATTCAGGGTAAATCGGGCATCCTTCAAGTCTATATACAAAATACAGGACTAAATGAGGTGAAAAACGCAGAAATTGTTTTTACGCCAGAAAGAAATGCAGAAATATTCCTTGATAAGGATAAATCTGTTTTTACGCTTAAAAACATTCGACAAGGCACTATTGATACCATTACTATTCCATTACGAGTTGGGCTAAATTATGATAGAGAAACTTTTTTTGTAAAAGCATTTATAAAAAATGCGTACTCAGAAGTAATTAGTCAATTTACAATTTCTGAACTGGTCAAAAAAGTGGAATTTGAACCTATACCTGTTGAAGAAGAAACTATAACCCAAACCCAAATTTTAGAAATCAAGTGGATTGATGATGAAAGAATAAATGAAAAAGAAACACGGTCTAAAGAACAGTCATTTAAGGTAAGTATTAATGAGAAAGATATTACTCTAAAAAGAGAAAAGTTTAAAATTATAATTATTGGAGAAAATGGAGATAGCGCATTCTTTCATTTGATTCCTGGTAAAAAAGCAGATGAAGTAGATATCTGGTTAAATCAAAAGAAAGGAAAACAAACAACTCTAGATTTTACTGTTCCTTTAACTCAAGGAGAAAATGCAATTATTGTAGAATATAAAGATGAGAATATTTACGCAATCACAGAGATTCCTCACTATATCCATTATTCTCCTAAAGAATTAGGTACTTTATATGTCCTAAGTGTAGGCATACCTTATGAAGATAGCAAATACATTAATGCGCTTGAATATTCTACTAAAGATGCTAGCGATTTTGCTAATCTATTTAAAAACCAAAAGGGCGTTTTTTTTGATTCTATTAATATCAAAATACTAGACATTCCAAACCTAACTCGAAGTGAAAATATTTATCATCAGCTAAAACAGTTCGCCTATAAAAATGATAGATTTCAACTAGCAAAAGAAGATGCAATTGTATTATTCTTTTCAGGGCATGGTGAAATGCATGGCGAAGATTTTATTATTTTGGATAGTGGTGTCTCTAAATTAGGCAAAGACAAATACACTATGCTCAATTATAATGAGCAAATTGTACCCATATTAGAAGATTTACCTTGTCAAAAATTTGTCTTTTTTGATGCTTGTCGAGCAAGAAATATTAATGAAGATATAAGTAAACGAATTGCTAATAAAAAGGGAGGGTCTAACATCATTGAATCTCAGGCAAAAGCGATCAATAATCGAATAAAAGCAAGTACAGATACCAGAACCTTAATGTCTTGTAAAGACGGACAGTTTTCCTTAGAAGCTAAACCCTGGAAAAACGGGGCGTTTACTAAGGCTTTGATAGAGTTAATTTCTAATAAAGAAGAATGTAAACGTTTGGATACAAATGAGGATGGAGGGTTGAGTATTTCAGAAATATACTACGCTTTGGGCAAAAGAATTAATAACATTATTGCGACAGTAGATGACTTTAGGGATTTATCTCAAAGTCCTGAATACAACAAAGAAATTAACATTCAGGAAGACCCTCCTTTTTTAGTCTATTAAATCAATACTTATCAAAAGCAATGGAAAAATTGACCTCATGTGTATTGCCAAAATAATTGCTAATGCCAGAAAAAGGAGAATCAAATCCATATCCAATTTTTATAATCGAATTAGTACGAATCGTAACACCAAACTCCCCATGAAACACCCGCTCTGTACTAAATCCTCCTCCTAGCCATATAAATTCTCCTACTTGATACCTCAAATTAAAATCAACATTTACAGGTATATTAGGTACATATTTGACCCAAGCAGAAGCTTCTAAAAAAGAATATTGGTCATTCATGTCTAAGTAATAGCCTATTAATCCATAGTAATGCCTTATTCTTTCTGTACTAAATTGGTTATTAGCATTTTTAAGTGTTAAATCTAAACCAAGCACTTGTGGTATAGAAATACCACCATAAAAATAATCATAATCATCACTCCTATCTATGGAAGTGTATGCAAAAATACCGACACCTACATCTGGGTTCATTTGATTTTGGTCACCTAAAGCTAATGGATCAAGTGTGCCGTCCAAATCAGATAAATCAACTCGGTACTGTACAAACCCCAAATTCATTCCTATTGATAAGCCATAGTTTTCTATATCATCCGTTAGTATCCCTCCAATTCTACCGTACAACCCTGTAAATCCTATTCTATCTGCTTCATCATTTACTAAATAACCACCTGCAATAAGACCAAATCCATCTAAATCTCCCACATAAGTTCCATAAAGTGTTTGTGTTTTTGGTCCACTACCTAAACCTACCCATTGATTTCTAATACTTGCTCCAAAAGTTAAATTAACATCCGCAATGTTTTCAAAATCTAAGGAAGCAGGGTTTATATATCCTCTATTAGCTCGATACTGGGTGAATATGGGGAGTTGTTGAGAGATAGCATCCCACGAAAAGCTTATCGCCAAAACTGTAAATAATAATTTATAAATTCTCATTTGTTCTTTCTCTAAATTTGTTTTGTCTATCTCCAAGTATATTAACGAAGTAGCAAAATACTTCCAAACTTAACCTCTCCATCCGCTACATTAAACCGCATCGTATAATAATAAGTACCTTGCGGAAGAGGCTGCCCACTTTGATTTGTGCCATCCCAATTATTTTGGTAAGGTTCGGACTGATACACAATCTGCCCCCAACGATTGGTTATTACTAATTCAAATTGGCTACTTGGTAGGTTATTAGGGCAAGAAAACTCCAAAAAATCATGAATCCCATCTCCATTGGGGGTAAGCGTAAATTCTTCTTCACCTTCGCAGCTCAATACCTCAATAGTGACAGAAGCAGTAGCTGTACAGCCATTTTCATCTATTATCTCTACAATATAAGTTGTAGTAGTTTGCGGGGTCACTTCAGGATTTGGGCAATCCGTACAACTTAAAGTATTTTCGACTTCCGTCATCCATAGGTAATCTATAGTGCCATTGGCATTGGTAACTTCTGTTACTATTTCAGTAGTTTGTCCTTGTTCTATTTTTTCTTGTTCAGCAAATAATTCAACTAACAATTCATCAGGTTCACTGAGTATTGATGAAGTGGTATAGCTACAACCATTTGCATCTAATACTTCAACTTCGTAAGTATCCGCATTTAGATTCATAAAATTATCTTCATCTTGAAAATCACCACTTCCCAAGCGATATTGAAAAGGTGGTGTTCCGCCTTCTACATTTAAGACCATCAAAGCACCATCTTGCTCTCCTTTACAACTTATCTCTGTGATGTTCATTTCTACATTCAAGATAGGCAAATTTTCCTCTACCAAAGAAATAGTTTCAACTAATTCACAAGCTCCTCGTGTAATCGTTACAGTATAGTCACTAGCAATCAAATTATTAATAGATATTCCACTCCCTAGTCCTCCGCTCCAAGCAATTGAATAATCATTATTTCCTGCTATTTGCAATTGGATACTACCATTTTCTTGTCCACAAGAGGGCGAAGTAAATTGATAATCCATTGTTATACCACAATTGGCACTTCCTTTACACGAGCAATCTTCTTGAATAATATCATTTATTGTATTCACATCTCCATCATCACACGCATCTCCTATATTCGCTGATGACGCAGGGCAATCATATACCACTTGTCCTCGGCATACGCAATCACTTTGCACTTGGTCATTTCTTGTATTTGCATCTCCGTCATCACACGCATCCCCAACATTCGCTGATAACGCAGGGCAATCATATACTACTTGTCCTCGGCATACGCAATCACTCTGTACTTGGTCATTTTCCGTACTTGCATCTCCATCATCACAC